>JAQGBX010000858.1:0-29725 GCA_034698745.1 Megaphyllum sjaelandicum
GTGTCTTCGGGGGGGAGATGCACGCTAGGAGAGAATGAGAGCAGAGCGAAGAAGAGGAGGAGGGGGAGGGGGGAGGTGTACGCAGGGGTGGAAAAGGGAAAACGAGGGGAACGACTCCCCGCGCAAGGGTTTGGCAACGAGCCAAGCCACCGGCGCGATCCAATGGGAAAGGAGAGCGAGCGGGCTGCCGATAAAAGCCTAGCCTCAGCACCCGACCATCGCCAGCCCCCGCAACAAAAAGACCCTGGCTAAAAACGGGAGCGGCTTCCCTTCCCCCCCTCCTCGCCACCCTGTATTCCCACCCTCGCCCCCCTTTCGTGGCAGAATCGATGGAATCGTCCGCCACTCGATACACCCAGAATAGGCCTAGCGAGGTCGGGGGGAACGCCGCGCCTAGCCACCCGCAGATGGCGCCACTTACGATGGCCACGCTCGTTAAAACGAAATCCGTACGCTGGACATTTTCCGATGCAGACGTCAAACGATTCGTTCGTTTCAAAACAAAATTTCCATCTCGTCCAAAACGCAAACATGGAAGTAAAAAGACTCCACGTACCGTATTAATACGCGCGTCATTCATAACGAGAAGCCATTTTATAATTGAATCATATGTTTTTTGAGTCTTTGGGTACGAGCACGGTGAACTCGTTTCCAGTAGCTGGCAACACCACTAAGCGACCTGAAACAAGTTCACCGTGCTCGTACCCTTACCACGAAGGATAGTTCCGAACTAACGCGCGTGATCACGTGAGAATAGGACATCGATGCGCGCCATTTTGCATTATTTTTGCTCGGATCAGGATGGCGCTACAGGTATCCAAATAAACCTGCCCATTGTTTAGGAAAAACAAATAATAGCACCGGTGATCATACGTGTCAAATTGATAAATTACCATCTGCTCGACGTCGAAACGTGCACTCGTTTGCGCAGAAATCAAACTCCCATTTTACCGACGATCGAATCACATTTTAACGATTGCGAACAGCCGTCCAACACGGTGTCGATCATCCTGGATTTAGAAAACGGCGATTAAACGAAAGTTAAATGGCGCACCCCGACACTATTCCGACGAGAAGGTACGACGCACGCGCTCCAGTCCCGGAACTTTCCGACGACCCTCGCCGTACACAGCGCCCCAAAAGTGTGTCAGCTTAGGTATTATTTATTGTGCCGCGCGCGCTTTCATTAGCGGATCAAGATGGTAGGGGCGAAGTAATCTGATAACCTCCATTTTATGAGCTATTGTCGCAATTAAATAATGACGGAGCATAATTAAATCCCTAATCAGAAGTGTACTCAAAAGGAGGTGGGGGCAAACAATTTATATTGTCCCTTCAACTCCCTTCACCCCAATTACTTAATAATTAACGGCATTTCGCGAGATTCGAGCGCACCTTAACGCGCGAGCCGAGGGACATCCATAAAGGCCGCGGTGCGATAATTAACCCTCCTTTACTACGTAGTCTTCCCTCCTTCGCTTTACCGATGGGGCCCATCTTCTGAACTACCCTTAATTGCCACACCGTGCGTTACGTGCTTGACAAACTAGGAGAATGAATTGAGCCCAAATCACACCAATCAATATCATAAGGAGGAGAAAAAAACAAGGATCTATAATGTGACGTAAACAATGTTTGTTCGCGAATGACCCGACCGAAACCAAAGAATGAAAAAACGAACTCTGAGAATAATCTCCCCGCTAGGTGGAGCCAAAGGCAAAGTTCGTTCGAAGGATTTCACGCATCGTGCGATTGAATTCTACGATTAAACCTAGGAAAATAATCAATTCAAATGATCCAGTTGACATCGACGCAACAGTTTCACGTTCACTTTTTAGGGTGTAGTGCAATTGTCACGTTGGTGTTTTGGATGTGATAATTTAACGACCCAGTACAGCTGCGCTTTGAAAGTTTGTCTGTAGCTCGCTACTAAAGTCAGTTATAAGCTAATTAACGTTAAACAAACTTATCGGTTCGTTAACTTTTAATTTCACTTTTACACCCCCGCGAGCTGGTACCAACATTTTTTTTTGCTGTTGTTCGGGAGGCGAACACCGTTATCCACGCACCTCTCAACTCCCGTTGTTATTGTTGACTTTCGGCCTTGCCACGGATGACAGCCAGGGGTCAAGTGGTCAGCCCTCCTCCCTGTATTCTCGGAGCGTTACTTCAAATGCAACGAGCTGTTTCGGGGTGTCAAGTTGAAGGCAAGAGGTTCAAAGGGCAACTGGATGGATTTTACGAAGAACCGAGAGGTGAAAGAAGGGAGTTGATTGTGTGGATTAGCTCCGAGTTTATCGACCCAGTTCGAATTCACAGGAAATGGCACCGAAGAGTTAGTCGAAATAATAAAAAAATAAAAAAAACGGGACGCTGGAGCCTCGAAAAGATTACGGATTAATAACATTTTAGTATTCTCCAAACAATCTGTCGTCACAATTTTCAGAAGTACGACAACATATAAGCTGCACGCGTATACTCCGCATTTTCTCGAAATTTGACAACTTTATTATCGACGCATTTGTGAATTTCGCGGCCTTATCTTATTTGTCTCGAATTACATACTAGTTTTTAAACGAATCGCCACGTCTTTTAGAGTAGCCTACACGTACCTGATAAATTTTACGAAATTGAATTATATTATTCCAAAACATGTTTATAAATTAATTCCCTGTTTTAATGTTGTTACGCGAGAAACCCATTTCTATACAAATTTGTTCGTACATTTTGAATGTTTAGAATATTCTATTTTTGGGATTACCGAAATTTGTCGAATCACGTCTTTTAGCTCATTTCTACGCAATTCTTTGAAGAATTTAACTTGAGGAGTCAGACAAAGTATTTTTTTTTATGAAAACGACTTTCGGCGAATTTTCCGTTTTTCACTCATGCAAATGATGAAGGGAACTGAAAACATGTTTAGCTAGGTGAAGAGGCCCAGTTGAAAAACTATTCAGTGAAAGCATTTTTATTGGCATCAACTCTGAACGTTAATTTGCCCAACAATGGTGTTGAAGGTGACTAATATCGTGCATTATTCAATTTATTGGAGTCTTCCAGCGCCATTTGTGGGCATTTGTATGCCTTATATATTGACAGTATTTCATCAACG
The DNA here is from genome assembly GCA_034698745.1 of Megaphyllum sjaelandicum. NCBI lineage: Eukaryota > Metazoa > Arthropoda > Diplopoda > Julida > Julidae > Megaphyllum > Megaphyllum sjaelandicum. The sequence continues at coordinate 3,113 of JAQGBX010000858.1, forward strand.
GTCCAAAAGGATTCAAGCCACCTTTGCAATATGCTAGATAGGAGAAGAGTTAGCTAATCAGGTAAATTAAAACTAACCGCGTATAAATTAAGAAAGAATTTACATTTTCGTTGTTAATTGAAATCCATTAACCATAATGAAAAGGTTATGTTTGTTTTTCGTGACAAGATATCATCCCAGGTTGGCAAATTTGGCCACCAAAAACACTAACCGTTTTTGGGCGTTATCGAAATAATTTTTGGCTAACAAATTAGAAAAACATCACGTTCCTAAATGTCCCAACTTTAATCTGAAAAAAATTCGGCGTTAAAAGCTCAATAAAAAGCATTATGGACCGCGCTATTTTCACGATTAACCCTAAAAATGGGTATTTAGAGAGGCAAGACTAGCCAAATGTACTGTACATGTACTGTATATACTGAAGGGTCGAAGGAGTGAAGCGGTCAGTGCATGCAAAATAAAAAATTAATTTCCAAAATTCACTTAAAAAATTGCTCGTATACAAGTTTCGTAAAAAAGTGAATATCAATGACACTTCAATGGCTAATAGCATTTAGCCTCGTATAATCTTTGGATTATCTGGTAGTCTTGGTCGATTCATGCATCTCACGTTCGCCATAAAAAACACCAAAAATTGTGGAGTGATAGGAGTCATGGTCATCAAAAGGAGGCCTCCTTGTCACTTCAGCGCGCGAGGGTCGTCCATTAACAGGGGTTTCAAAAATGAATCAAAAAGCACTCGCGCGAAATTAAGGACGTAACAAAATCGCACAGGTTGTGCACCTCTAACTTAAAATTCCGAAATGTGAAATGCTCCAAAATTTGAAACTAAGCCCCGACAAGACGCCACCAAGTGCAATCTCTGAACTGACCTAATGGGAGCAGTCAAAACGCAATGATCGCTCGTAATACAAATTTAAAGCCAGGAATGATGTTAATGCCAAAGAACCAAAGATTATCCACACGAGGGGGAGTACGTAGCCGAGATAGTGACACCTTTGCTTTCTGATGCAAAAAATGGAAATGTCCAATAGAAAAGAAGTATTCTTCAGCATGAAGTTACCAAAAATATCGCATACAAAGATCTTCAGGCTGTACATTATGAATACAGTGTACACATATTTTAAAATAGCGTCATTTTCAAATACGGGCATATAACGCTGCAGTTCGAATATAAGAGGGCACCCGGAAGCATGATCTAACACCAAATTTCCATCCCATTATAGAATTTCTTCCTCTGTGTATTTTAGGGATAATGAGAAGAGTAGTAAATCCGAGAAACGTACATGTAGTGTAGTACGAAAAGTGACGCTGTTTTAATTTACGGCAATCCAGTTTCCCCTCTTTCTGATTAGGCATTGCTTCGCTAGGCCTCCATCTCGTTTTGTCTTTGCGATTGCCCCGCATCCACCCTCCCTCATCCCTCACAGGGAGGGTGAGGGGGTGGCTCATCCGTTCACCTCCGCCCTTTTTTCCCATCATTCCCCATTTTTTGGCAGTCTGGCTTCCCTCCAGCGCCCCCTCGTTGCCAGAATGCTTCACCTGGCTCGAGGTTTTTTTTTTTTACAGCAAAAAAGGTAACTAAAGGTGACTTTGAAAAGTAATGTGGATGGGTGGCTCGGGGCAAGGTGAAACTTTCACCTCGGACCAGGACAAATTAAATGAATGAACCACCGAATCCAAATTAAAAATATACCGGCTAACCACAACTGACGGGGAGGAAAACCAGCCCACCTCAAACGCGTACACTGCACATGTACTCCTGATGGATTTTTTCCCCAGCTAGAAAAAAGAGCGAATTATGTACACGTAAGTTTATATAGAAAGTAATATTTTTGAAGGTTGCACATAACCCCGACTAGTCCTTTTAATCGATAGTTAAAAGCATTGTCCCTATACAACCGAAACTCGAGAATGGTTCATCGACAATTAAAATTCTTAGCTATATATTAAGTTGATAGACGAATTAATTTATATAATTTTTTTTGATAGTTAAATGTAGATATTAAATCCAATATTTGATCAAGTTGTCCGTGAAGTAAACGCACAATGAGGGAAAGGGGAGAAATCGTCAAATTGTAATGAATAATTTAATCATGGCGTCAAATAAGGCTTACAATAGGTCATGATGGTCAGGACTCGGCAGAGCGATTTGGTCAACGCTGTTAAAGGACTAACTGTACGAAACATAGCAAACGCAAGAAATTTCGTTTATTTTATTTTTTTTCTTCCTGCTTTCATGAACGGCCAGTGTTAAAAGGACTGTCATCAAAATACTAAAATGCAAAGTGAATTAATATCGAAGTTCAAAATTCATTGTTCGAACTAATATGTCTCAGTTCACAGATCAATTAACGCAAACGTGTTGTAGTGAAATATCAGCCTAAACATGCATGGTTTCAAAGAATGTTGAGAGACTTCGAATATTTGTTGAGTAAAATCCATAACCATATGAACGAAGGACGTATATAAACCGTACCTTTGAAGTTCAAACGGTGTGAACGACTGAAGGCAGCCACACGACCGTCTATTGGGAAAAACATGATGCGATGCGATCGTATTCCATATACGGTATTTCATATCAATCAGTTAACCAGAGGGTAGTACAATAGTGCCCATTGGCTTATAACTTACTATAGCAATCAGTCAATCGATAGTGATAGTCAAAGAATTACATGGGCGGTGCGATACGAACCGATACAATATATGATTATCGATAGGATGTCTAAATCACTGCACCGTGTGTCGCTGCAAATTCCTGGCCAGATAAAACTGGGCGGAGTCACCATACCGGTCTTTCGTATAACAAGGGAGGGTCACATGCAGTACAATACCTTGTAAAAACCACGTTGAGATCTACTGTACATAAACATGCATGAATTGTACAGAAAATAAGATTTTTTTTGCCAGGCGCAATTGCATACCAAAAGCTGTAGGAAAAGGTGCTTAAATCGGAAACATAAATCAGTTTTATTGGCAACGGATGACGAAGCAGCAAAGGCCGCTTAAAACTAATTTGCTATTTAATTTCTGATATCATACCAGCACACTCAATTAACTCGAGGAGGAAAAAAAAAATGAACTTATCCCCGATTACAGAATTCACCTTAAAAAATACAAGAAGTTGGCGTTGTGTTGTTAGGCAATGTACAATACACGTACATGACATGGATGATAATTATGAACGATCCTTGCTCCTTATAACCGAATTTTCTCGAATAAACATTTCGGGTACTCAGAAGCTTCACGAATCGTCCTCTGGCAGTCGTGAAGTAACGTGACCACAAGGAATGCTACATTCATCGGTTCAAAAACAGGGATAACCTCGAGTGAGTTTTTTTGTAAACCAATTGGCGTGTCGATTTTGCATACGTGCATTCAAGACTGCTTAAGTACGATTCGCGAAGCTTCTGCTTAAGTATCCCTGAGTCCGCGAGGTTTAGAATCAACGGTTCGTGCAATAATTGTGCCTGCCATATTTTTGTTTATAAACATTTTAATGATTTTCTGATTATTTTGATTTTCGAGCATAACCTTAACACTTTCCAGTTGTGGGAAGTTGCCAGTAAGCTAGCTTACAGTAAGTATTCTAAATTGTTTCCAAATTTTCAATTTTGTAAATACTGCAGGTGCTTTTCAACTAAATCGAATACGCGGGCCATCCAAAATATTGAAATGTCATTCCCCTCATTTTTGGTTATACCTGATTTAGATCAAATGATAAATTTGCGGTTAAATGCAACTTTTGTTGAGAATCTGGCCTATGGACATGGGTGTAAAACTCAGTCCAGCCTATATTTAGCCATCTAATAAATACCGCGCGTTCGTCACGCATTTTCTTCACAAAAGAACACTCGAGTGTAAAAAAGGGTCAGGGGGTGCTGTCGAGGAAAGGGTTGAGGATAAAAAGGGTTCCAGTAGGGGGCAGGACGGTGCAATTATCCAAATCCATAATTAATATCCGTCTGATGTTAGTAATCATACACTAATAAGCATTCCTGTTTTTATTTCACTTTCAACAGCATTTCGTATCGTATACTTTGCGGATGCAGTTGACCGATCAACCCCCACTACCTGGCCCCTGAGAATCACAAAAAAGGCAAAGAAAGGTGTTCGTGCACACTAATATTAGGGGGAGGCCTTCCATCCACGCCTCGTTATGACAAATCCTGCACCGAGTCCTAAAGACATACATGCCATATACCTTGCCTTAGCAAAGATAAACTGCAATAAACAGCATAACGATGAATTAAGCAACGGAAAGTTCATTTATTTTCCCCTCGATTCGAAATAAAATACCTAAGAAATTGTCGGAATCTACTCTCGAGACTAAAGTTGCCTAAAACGAGCCTTTTCTCGATATCTGATCGATACTTATAAGTGGAAAATTCGCAAATTGCATATGCAGCCATTCAGCATATGCGTCTTCACAATGCAGTTCTTCAAGATTTTGCAAAGTTTCGCATTTCGTGAGCGTTCAGAAAAACAGAAAACAGTAAGTCTTCTAGCAGGTTCACACGCAGAGGTCAAACATGCCAAAAATTATGTTAAAGAATAACGGAGACGTTGACGTTCGAACGAACTCAAAGATCGAATGAATTATTATCGATACAGATAAGCGAACGTTTACTAAAAAAACGGAGGCAAAAACCCAACATATATCGAAAGAATTAAGTTTTTATCGTGCATTTATACTAACAGGTGTTTTCATTAACGTCGCAATCTGTCCTTATTCATTTAATTCTCCTGCCATGCGAGAGAGAGAGAGGGGGCAATCAAATCGGGTACTAATTAACTGGTATAAAATCGAATTAGTCGGCAGATAGGTGTCCAGGTCATTAATGGGCTATTAAAAACTTATCAGATATAGGCAAAAAAATGGAGTACCGTCCCAATATGGTAAGTGAACACGCAGCGATTCCTCGAAGCGGAAAACACGAAAACTATAAAAAAAAATAGCGATTGCTATCGCTAAATAAAAAAAACCGCAAACATTTACTTAATTTCGTCAATTCATTTTGAATCATAATTAACGACTATGCGCTTGAAATAAGCAATTAGAAGCAGAGTGGTTATAAATTTGAAAAACCAATAACGATGATAATTAAGGAAAAAAATTGTTTTTGACAATGGATACTTTAGATATACCGATATAGCCAACACAATCCCCTTAGTTTAGGAATCAGCTTGATTTTAAATGTCTTTTAATTCTTCGGAGTGTGATCGATATTCAGGACTGAATGACGCATTCATAGAATGAAACCTCAATAAGAAGAAGTCGCTTTATACGAATTTCTGATATTACGAACTCATTTTCAGTCCCCGACTTATAGGTTATGGTGAGGAATGTTCATTTGGTCGTTTCAGACGAATTCCGAATTCAAATATTACAAAGTTACGACTAAAACGAATGAATTTTCGAGTTTCAGAGCATTCGCGCTATGTTACTTTAAAACGAACTTTAAACAATATGAAAAATAAAGATACGTTATAACGGGGAACTGCCTGATAAAAGTTGAGGCATGCACCTTTCCATTCATAATCGTGAGTAGGCCTATAGGATTTCATCCAAACTTCGATGAAAGTTTTGTTTTATTGTTTCAGTCATGGTTTGTTTCCCTTCTGATAATACGAACTACGTTTCAAACCAAAAAATTTTGACGTCCCTCGAGATTCGTCTTTACGAGGGTCGACTTCCTACCCCTTAACTCAATCATGCTCAAAGATGGCGTCGCAAATCGCGTTAAAAAGGCACGTTAGCATCATCCGCGGTCATGCGGGCTCCACCGAACATCCGAGTTATTTGTCCATCGTTTTTAGCGAAGTTCGTTGTAACATAAAATGCACTAAATTAGCGAGATTTTTTTGGCATAGTGATAATGATCCACCTTGGCGGTTCCTTGACCCCACCCCTCCTCCCTTCATTCCACTTTTTCTGTATTTCACTGATGGGCCAGTAAAGGCGCTTCGAGGGATGGGGGAGGGGGTGGGTTACCATTCGGTGTGGTACCTCGACTGGCATTATGGGAATGAATGGGTGAAGGAACTTGAATGACACCACGGGGTCTATACTAACTCTTTGAACCCCTTTTTTCCTTTACTCTTTGCCCAAACCTGGAACTGGATCGCAATTTAGATACTCAACGGGTAAGAAGGAACCACTGGCGCTGGACATCTTTTTACGATGATCCATCGGTTTAAAAGTTTTTGGTAATTTTACGTATAATGATTTAGAATGCAAGACAAAACTAAAAACAATGACGTCGACACTTTCGGCCCTTTTGAATCAGCCGTAAATATCTGATTGTTACCCCTATTTTCTACATATAGTAGAAAATATTTGTATAGAAGCTGCCCATAACTTATACTGTAGATGGGGGCAAGCAGAGATTTTGTGAAGGGTCCATTGCTCGATAGTCCGTTTCCAGACCGAGGCCAATGCTGTAATATATAATTAAAAGCTAAATGCATGCCATGCCATATTCGCGCCGTGGAAATGAGCATGATTAATTTCTCGCTTCAATTTCGCATTCACTCAAATAACACACGCGTGCTGAAAAAGTGAAGCAGACAGTCGATCCAACGTGCGTGACGCTGTTCAGTTCAAGAATCGCGTCATTTGCTCAATCCCTTCGATCATTCGAAGCCGTGTGCGAAAGGCCTCCGGAAAAAAGCACGTCAACAACTTAGGAATATTCTTAGGCAAAGAAACGTTTTCCACCAGGTGGCACCAGCGTTTCGTGAACAAAATGACGTCATATTAAAGTACTCGAGAAATACCTCGACGCACTCGACATTATTACGTAACTGAATTATGAGGTTAAGCGGCTGCGTTTCATTGCCACTAAAGTGGCATTTGAATAAATGAGCCATCCAGATGCATTTGGGTCATTGCCTTTAATAAAACGACGAAAAGCGTAGATGACCACAGCCCACTTAAGGTTAGAAACCGATGACGTCACGGAGGTTACTGGCTATAGTCAAACTTCCATTTCCACGAGCGGCGTGGGTTGTGATTGGCCAGATGCCGCATTATTAAGACGAGATTAATACGGAAGCCGTAATCGTCCATTAGCGGTTCGATCATCGTCGCGAGCGTTGTGCGACCAACGGTCAGTCTTAAGGAGTCGTTGCATGCGTATCCGATTTGCACGTCACGATGCTCGACATTCGAACAACGCCTCTTATATCGCGGAAGCATCGATCTTAAGTAGTTTCCGAGATCCCGAACAACCATCTTTGTCTTTCGCTAGTTTTTTTTTTTTTTTCCCTAGCTGAACTTAATCACGTGTTTGAAGTGGTGGGCACCCAATGACGTCACATTCTAGTCGTATCGACCATTCTAGTAGTAGGTACATGTATATGGGGTAAATTTGGCATCCATATTCATGATGGTTGTTACAAAATTCACAGATTTCTGCGTATTGCACTATGTACTGTACATAGTTGGCGGATAAAACGTTCGCGAGGGCAGTTCGAAAAGTGTTCTTCGAAGGCTGCTCGCGCGGCGCCTATGGATGGCCCCCGTATTGATCTCTCGGGCGATTATTGGGACGTCCAGACAACAGGTAGGATAGGATCGTTGTCCCAAAACCATGGCAACGGCATTACAACCCGCCATTTTATTGGCTCGTTTTTCGTAAACCGGTTGCGGAGCGAAATTTAAGCGCGGGGCGCAAAAAACGTTCGCCAGAAGTCTAAAAATGAGTACCGATTTTCGTCTAACTTTCAATAAGTTGTGAAACAAGGCAACTCGCTAGTTCCTATTACCGTAAATTTGTCAATAAACTTGGCATAAAGTTAGCGTTGTACGGAGTCGAGCTTTCCACACGCGCCACCAATTTTACGTAAAACGTTTTCAAAATTTATTTTGAACAGCATACAAAACACGTAATATACCATACTTAAGCAAGATCCTAACACGAATCCCTCCCGTAATTGTTTAATTTGGCTAAACTTATAGGTCGAAAATTGAATTAACCGGTAAAAACGTTCCACGTTATACATGCATGTATATTTCCGTTAAGAACAACGAGTAATGCCATCATGCTCTGGAACCAGTTTTAAAGAAATCTTCATTTTCAAACGGCAAGTTGGGATTGATATAGTTTAATCAAAATACAGGGTGTTCTATTTTCATCTCCATTTCTATAGCCTTCAGGTAAACATAAGCGAGGAGAGAGGAAAAAACGTGGCGCGTAAATTAATCTTCTCACCGGTTGATAGGTCAATTCATTAAAGGCTCATCAATTGAGCAGTTCCGTTGGAGCGAGCGATGACACTTGACATAAAACTGGCTTAGCCATTAAAAGGCATTATGGGTCATCCCATAGGTGGATTACGGGATCACCGCGCACTAAACCCAGCGGCGTTATAATGGAACTTAATGCATTTTTTGCACATTTAAAAGCCTCGCTAATTTAGTCAAAATGGCGCTAATTACATTTCACGGGGAAAATTAATACAGGAAACGGGATCCCACCTATACAAGATGATGAAAACAGGTAATCCATATACTTTTACGTAAAGCCAAATAGGAATAGATTAATTAATCCATGTAGTTAGATCAAACTAAAACAAATGGGAACTAATATAAGGTAATTGGGCCCACCGAAGCAAACAGCAAACCACAAACATACGGAGTTACTATTATCTATTTTTTTGGTTTTTGCCCGTAAGTAGGTTGCTATACTGCCGGGTAAAGACTGAAGCAAATAAAAACCGTATGTTTGCTGTTTGCTCTAAATGTTTGTTCCGAAAATTCTATAAGCAAACATTGCGTCAAATGACGCGTTTTGTGTCATTACGCATACAAAAAAAATTTATTCCGCTACGGGGCTCCGTATGTTTGTGGTTTTTTGTTTGCTGTTTGCTTCGGTGTGGCCCCCACCTTAAAGATAAAATTAACGGAAATGAACGATTTTGAACGAAATTCTGACATTCGAGTCGCCTTCGACGCGTATTACCGTCTCAGTTATTTAAGATAGAAATAAGACGCGTTTCTCACTCCGCGCCAATATAGTTACAGAAAGCGGTGACGTCATATATTCTTATTTATATACGGAATTCCAAATAGCGGCATCGGCGTTTTCGTTAGCAGGTGTGCTATATAAGCGTATATTTTAGGGACTTTATTGTCATATAGCTAGGGAAAAGGCAGACTGTCGTCATGGCGCCAAAGGCGGACGAGACATCACTGGTGACCCTACGACATCCTGGCAACGGGACAGAGTTGGTGTTTGCTCCCTTTTGTCATCTTTCCAAATTTGTTGATGACGCCAGCTTAATTGGCGCAACGACCTTTGCGCCGAATCGCCGCAAATAACCCTCTTGGTCTCAACGGGCGACTATCGCGCGGGTTTAATTACGTCACTATGAGACGCCATGCTGAGTCTGTTCACCCAAAGAGTATGGCACAGGCAGGCAGAGATTTCCACATTTCTTCATGAACGGACACGGTCACACGACGGCTCCGCTTTTATGAATAGCCCTCGGTACCAGCGACTAACGTGACACGTGTCAGTGCTGTACGTGGCAGTCATTGAAGGGCTTTTCATAAAAAGAACCATCGCAACTACTGTTCCTGAAGAGAGGCTATATCATGAAGTTGAAGTTATAATGTTGTCTTCCGCAATTCTTACGAATCACAGTCATATACAATAACTTTTGAAATCCATCCCAAAATTATCTCGTATTCTTAGTGAGAAAGAATACGAGATAATCGGGGGATTCACAACTTAGGAATAGAGCTTCAACCAAATATACGTTGAGGGACAAAAGTCTGTAGGATTGACCACAGATACGGGTGAAGGAGGTACGAGTGAGCACAAAACTATTCCGTAAAATTTACAGGAAATGAGAAAAAAGAAGAGTTCAAAGAAACGTATCCAAGCATGCAGGTGGTCAGTTGGCCGGACCATTCATCAGGTCGAACCGTGAAGGCGTGAGAACAAGCCCACCGAGCACGAGTGGCCCACTAGGTGGCAACACGATCGCAGCGCCACTTTAATGGCCGACTTTGGCGCTGGCAAAACGAACAACCACGAAATCGCCCTTAAAAGCCATTACGGAGGCAGAAATGCACAATATGGCCAACCGCATATCGGCCGAATAAATAATGAAAAACGCGACTTGTTCATGGATAATGAATGTTCGAGAAAACAAACGGCAAATTACCAAACACGGCCACCAGGGGAGACGCCGCCATATTTAACGAGGGTGGCCAGGTAAAGCGAGCGTATGCAAGAGAGAATCGATGAATGCCGTGTTCAAAAATTAATCGAAACCGACCCACTCGATGAGTACATGTAACTAAAATACATTTTTTCACAAAAAATAAAATAAAATAAACAAAACAAGAAACATCAAGCAACATGCTATGATCAGAGAAAACGATATTTGAACCGACGTACGCACAATATGCAAGAATGGAAATAATGTGCAGGGTGAAGACAAATAAACGCACCTTTTAATTTTTTTTTTATTATATATACACTATTATAAATGTTACATAGATGTTGTTTGGATTTTTTGAAAGATACGCTTAACAAGTTTGCAAAAGCAGCGTATACTGACGAGAGCGATGACCAGCATGCAATGCAAGTGACGTCACATTCGAAAATGGCGACTGCGCCACAAAAAGCAATGTGCATCGTGTGGTCTTGAGAGTCGAAATCCGCTATTACAGCGCGACACAAATTCAGAGCAGAGTACGGACCATACGTAACACAAGTTCAAAGGATACGACGTTGGTTTAAAAAGTTTAAGGAAACAGGTAGTGTTTTAAAGGATAAGAGTATCGGTAGACCGAGTGTGTCGGAGGAAACGATTGAAGCCGTGCGTGTTGCACTTCAGCATATAGTCCCCGTAAATCAACACGTGAAGGATCTTGTGTAACCACACCAAAGTGAAGGATGTTGTTGATTTGCGTATGTGAATTGTCAATGCAATCGCCACTGTCACTCCAGCGATGTTGGAAAATGTACGGAGGGAGATCGACTATCGACTTCACATATTACATGCAAAGCAAGCGCCCATGTTGAAATCTACTGACATGCAAAACTTGATATGTATAGGAAACTTGTCGAGTATCTTTCAAATATTACAAACAACATCTACGTAATATTTATAGCCTTATATAATAAAGATTTAAAAGGTGCATTCATTTGTGTTCACCCTGTAGTTCAAGACGTTATTTCATGGCCACATAACCATTATCAAGTTTATTTATTTCCCATTTTTAGCCTTTTGATTAAAATATATAAATTAAACTAGTTTTACAGCATGGGCCATATGGAAGAATACGATTTAAACGCAAATAAACCATAGACATTCGTCAGATCCACAACTGCATGCAGACAGCGATTGGAATGGTCAGTCACATTGACCGGAAGATGAATAATATAAAATTGAAGTAGACAGACTGCATGTTTACCGCTGGCAAAATATGGGAAAAAGATACTGGAGGTGCAAATAATGCTGATGTAATTTGTCGAGTTGGTTAGATTGTTTAGATTTTCTCTAATAAACGCTGTTACAGTATCCCAAACCATCATTTACAGTCATTGCCATCATTGCTGCCTTGCCCATGCAAGGTCGAACCAAAAGAGCATTTTGGGTTATAAATTCCCCCTCGCACCGAAGATATCTCTATTACTGTATTATTCCATGCGGTAACGTGACACGATATTATCCGGGGAATTTAATGGGTTATCCAACACGTGAGCGCCCATGCGGTTGACCATCGATGGTCAATGCGTGAAAACTGGTCAGTCCGGGCGGCGACGTCCGAACAGCCGGAAAACCAATGTTGACCACCGCACCATGAATCACGTGGATAAGTATAGAGGGATGAAAAGGGATGGTCAGCTGGTCAGGGCTGACCGCTGAACGTTACACTGCCTGTCACCACCTCGAAAGTGCGATCAATGAGCGGATATGCATAACAGGATGGCGCCCCAATCTGAGAATTCACATTCTGCAAGAGCCTTAATTTCTCGCTGATAACGAAGATGCGAAAAGTTGCTTCCGGGTGGAGCAAACGCTCCTGTTAAGTCATTGATCAATTTCTGCATTTGGGCCAGACATTGTATTTTCTTTGGTAGACGAAGTCAAGATTGCGAAAGACATGTATACATGTGCCTTGAGTGAATTTGCATAGCGTATACTGTCCGTTTTGCACGAGTGACTTTCCGACTGTCTAAGTACAATTCGTAAAGCTTCTATCCGCGAACCACTACAGGACGTTATTCAAATAACCGAAACCTCATTTATTCTAAACATTATTATCGTTGTTCCTATGGTTTTGTGACAGCTAGACCACACTTCTAATTGACGATACGTAGCACTCGGAGGGAGCAAAAGAATCTCGCATGCGCCAACACATTTCTAGAAACATCAAGAATTTCGAAGAAACCAAAACCACGATTTACGAGGAAACCAATATTAGGGATATTTTTCGGGTTTCGGTCCTACAACATCGTTCCATCCTCTTTAAGCGTCGCTCGAATTTCTTTAAGGTAGTTTTCCCGAAATTGCCAACTTTGTCCCTTAAGCACCACCCCTTTCGGTCCCACTCCCACACGGTACGCAGCGCGCACACGCGATCACATGACGGTCGCCATGGTTACCGAAGCGGTCACGTGTGGGGGTTGCCATGGCGACCGAAGGAAAAAGCGCACGCATTAGAAAGGAGATGCATGAGATGGAAGCGAAAAGGGATGAAGAGAGAGAACGGCGCGCAACATTTAAGGACGAGGGGTTTGGGGGAGGGTGTGGGGGGGGGAGTGCGAAATGCATGGCTCGAACATCTATCCATACCCTCCCTGATCAACAATGTTCCAACGTTGGAAAGTTAGAAACGGTAGGGGAGATGGGAAGACATTAAGTCACATCAACGTGCACTAGCTCCATGCAGTAAACTGCGACCAAATAGGCCTGGAAAGCCAAGATCGGCGCACCAAACTTTCTTGTACGCAGTAATCCACGATTAAAAGTGGTTTAGGAAGCCCCCTTTCTTCCGACGAACATCGATGGCGAGTCGAGAAAACGACCAAAACCTCGGAAGTTGACAATTTGAAATTTCGCAAATTTAAAATGCCCGATTCACCGACGGACTTCGATCGGGCTAAATCTTCATAAGTCATTTCGTCGTTGATCTTGATTCCTGTAGCATTTGCATGACGGAACGACTGTCGTTTATGGGAAAAATAAAACATTTGAACCACTCGACAGTCATGGCGTTTATGACCGCTGTTGCATCGTGAATGAGGCATAATCTACAACGAAATCAAACAGAAACGCCGCACCGGAAGTTGTACAGTCCCAGTTTTGCGTTTCTAATTTCTTCTCAGAACTGAAAACGTCACGACAACCGAAAAGAAGGGTTTCTGCTTTGGTTTACGTTTGAATCGGTCGTTTCAGATGTGGAAAGTTTAACTTTCTCGGCATCGTCCCGAAGGAACGAGCCATGCATCTTCGAGCAGGAATAAAATGATCGAAATGACAACTCGTGATCCTGGATGAGAGGTCACGATCGTGACGCATTATGCGAACGATCCTTACGGAAGATCATAACGATTGGAAGTTTTTAAAAGCGCTACCTGATTGACGAATTCGTCGCATATCAGTGATATTTCAGATCGATCAGAATAGGGGTCGTTCACATAGTGCTCATCGCATTTCGAAAGTTTCGATCTCGATGCCTCCCCATCGCATAATGACGCATCGTACGAATAACCCTAATGGGGAAATCCACTCTCCGATCTCATTCTCGAGTGAGATCGTACTAAAGAGCGGTGCAACCGAAGGAGATCTCAAAAATCCCACGACGAACTCAGATTGGGATGAGTTTTCGCAAAGCCTGGCCACCCTGTACCGATTTCTGTACCCTTTCCAAATTTCGTGCTCCATTATTTATTTTTTTGCCTAGTTTGTCTCTTTTTTTGGTTAATGAGTCAGTAAAATGCCGTTTAAAAACTTATTTTTCAAGGAAAAAACGGAGAAAGCCCGATGGTCTTTGACCCCTCGCACATTCCAGGTATCCCCTAGGCCTAGGCTTCACGGCGATATGATTTGCGGCCAATAAAACCGTCAAAAAGCAAGTAGAAAAAAACCAGTTGAACTACCCTGTATTTCTCCCTCACCCTCATCCCCTCTTGCCTCGGCTATTTTTCGCTTAAAAACCTACCCTGATTTCACCTGGACTGCACTCTGCTGATCCAGTTTGCACACTTAATGACTGCCTATGTATATATATACATTTAATTTGAGAAATACATGTACACGACTGTGTACGCACCAGCAGTTAACGAGTAATTTAATGGCAGGAATTATTGAATTCAGGGTAGATCTTTAATGATATTCCATCCGTTGTCTTAAAAAAATACTTTTCAATGGGCTTATAGAAAACTATCACAAGTCAAAAGTTTCGCAATTACGAAGTTATTAGCGAACACCTTGGTAATATCCCCTAGTTACTCACAAATATAGAGGGGGACTATATTGTATGTTCGACGTATTTGCAATACAATTCCGAACAAGGACTGCTCGTGTATGCCAATTCCCGACTTTATGGAAGACCTTTACAGAGCGAGTCAAAATTTACGAGAAACACTGACGCTCTTTAGACCGACGGCAAATTGTAATTATATAAATAATTGTTAACCTTGTTAACCTGTCAACCTATAATAATCTTAACATAATTTATAATATAATTAATTCGTTAAGACTTCAAAAAGCACGATGAGTAACAAGAATACATTTTCATTTCGCATGAAAACTCACGGTATACCGGTAGTCATCAGCAAATTATCACGAATTTCGTAAAAGCGTTAACTTCCGACTAGCGTGAAACTGAAGTTTCCAAAAAGTACGAAGGCGTACGAACGTCGACAAAACGTTAAATACAACATTTAATATCCCAAATTGCATTTTTGGCGCAGCAAATACTAAAAAAAACGAGCTTCGAAATTCACCACCGATATATAGCATATCAAAATGTGTTGTAAGAAATGAAGAGTCATGCTAAGATGATAAAAAGCAAGAAACTAATTTTGAAATAAATTGGATTCTTACATGGTCACTCTGGGTTATATTAGAATTAACATACAGTATATCAACACTTGTTTCTGAAAACATTAAATTAGAAATAGTTACTTGGCCATTACATAACACTCGTTCGAATGGAACCGATACTTCTGAGAAAAACCAAGAAATTCCAACGATTTCGAAGAATAGTGAAAATAGAAGTTAATTTCGTCCCGCAATCAACGCATTGGCGGCGCGCGTAAAACTGGGTTTCCACTGTGACTATGGCACTTCGCTATACAAGGTGTACCGAAAGTCAGCTGCCAAATTGACAGGGTTTGTAGACGGTGGTAAGTGGAGTAGAAATGCTCAAAGAACATGCGTTGGCAAATGTCTCCTTAACACACAAAAACGGTGCTTTCGGTTATGCCCCAACCCCCCTGATTTGCATTGCACCGAATGCAGACAACTGACTTTCGGTTCACCCTGCATATCGAAGTCTCGCGCGCGACGTGCCAATGCCATAGTGGAAGCTGTACGAAACAAAACGATGCTCACTTCGCAAAACGTATAATACTGATAATAACATAAAAAGGCGTTTAAGTAAAAAAAAAAATGTGGTAAATAAAAGACCGGGGAGAGAATTGTTTGCTTAAATGCCTTAATAACAGCGAAGATTAAACAATGGCAATTTTACGCTCGAGGATTGCCATGAATGAGAGACATCGAATTGCGAACAATAAGATGAACGAGGAAGCGCTCCCCGAGAGAAGGCGCCCTCTGCTGGACGCGTACGGAAGGGAGGCCCAGGCGCCCGCGAAAATACGAAACTCAACACCAGCCGAATAAGCACGTGGCAAATGCGGGAGTGAGTGCGATCGATAAGACGTACTAGGGTCTAGCATTATTTTCCGGTAGAAATAACCGCCAGTGCAAATACACGCTAAGTTACGGTCGAACCTCGTTAAGATGAATCACGAGGAAAGTTAACATTTAATCGTTTAAACCGTAGTTCGTGTAATCTGATGTCCAGCAAAACACGACTTCAACGAGAAGAACTAAAGTTTTCATCCAAGTTTGGATGAAACCCTGCCGCACGAATACGAAAGGGGAAGGTGGTGAAACTTTCATCGGAGAATTCCCCGTCAAAACGTACCTTTTTTCATATTCAATTAAGTTCGTTTTACCGTAACATAGCGCGAATATGCTCGGGAAGTCGAAAATACATTCGTTTTAGCCGAAAAATCTTAAAATATGAATTCGTCCATACCCTAGGACGGGTGAATAGAAATGGGTTCGTATACTTTCAGAAATTCGTATAAAGCGAGCTCCTCCTATACTGACGTTCCACTGTACATTTATTTCAATTACATTTTCCTTATTATTTTTGGTCGTTCTTGTCTACACTTGGTTTTCAAGAAGAACCTGTCCCTTTTCTCCAATTTTTCACTAAGCTACACAAATTAAATAATCGCGACTACGGTATTTAAGTTTTATGATCCACTTATAAAGTCACGAAGCAGTCACCTTCCTTCCTCGTTCCAGTTTCCATACGCAGACTTAAAACGCGCCTTGCGAGAAAGAGTTTACATTTAAATTTTAAGACTAGGAATACTTTTAGAATTTCGGTATAGGTTGAGATATCAGGGACTGAAATAAATAATCTAGAGGAGAAACGTTTTACACACGTAGTAAGGGTACTCTTGATAGAAGCTTTACACACGCATTCCAGGCGTATACGGAATCCATTCATTGGTTTGTAAACGGAAATAAGCATACGTATTTTTTTTAAACCAATTTTAAGAGTGTCGATGTTGCACACATGACTTCACGACTGCCAATGTGCAATTATTAAAACATCTGAGTAACCCTGCTTCACAATTTAAAATGATCGAGCGACGCTTTCATTTGCGCATTTTTCACAAAAAAATATCTGAAAATCTAAAGTTATTCAGCTAAAACTAGAAAGGTTTCAGCGTCCACACCGCAAAAAAACATACTTAGAAAACCGAGCAGACGATAGAAGATCACATGAACGCGAGCAGACGACAGAAGATAAAAAGACAATTAACCCTTTCAGGCGTTAAAAAACTACATTGCTGTAAGTTTATTAATGTTTTTAATGATAAGTTAACCATTAATTGTTCAATTTAGTTTCGCAATTTACCATTAGTTTTTGGTGGTCAATCATTTTATATTTTGAATTACAAACGTCATGATACATGTATACTGACAGACTACATGCCATCATGAGTGCATTATTTTTCAATTTCGCTCTTTTTCTTTTTTTAAAAAAAAAAAAATTTGATTAGTTGTCAATGTGCTCGTATAGTTTTATTCAACAACACGCTATTGTCTGCAGGATATCGATATCGTGCAGACGAAGCGCTGATAGCAGCGCCACCGCTAAAAAGTTTTGTTGTTCCCCTTTCATGCGACCGCAACTCGAGCGTATAGAGGAAAACTTGGTTTTTGGTTTTGCAAAAAAGTTTCCTACGAAATTTTTGGTTTTTCGTCGTTGTGGACGGGGCATGATGGGATATTTGTAACGTTCGAAAGTAGCGTAGTTCTACCATTGGAGTACCATTCGAATCCTCTTTCTAACTCAAACCGCAATTTTTTGAGCATAAATTCCGAGTTGAATAGCCCTGCTTTTCCCGAGATACCCCGCGCGAGGGGGCAGCCATTCCCCCTAACCCTCTTGCCTCCTCGCCTCCCCTATAATCGGGGTCATTCATTCATTCGGCTAGCGAGTGTCCGACGTGAGCGAGGGCAGAAAAAAAAAAAAGACTTAAAAAAAGCGAACCTCCTCGGGCCATCAGTCCACCCTAACCTCGCCGCAACCCTAAAAAACATCCCGAAAATCGCCAGAGGGCGCACCGTGTTGCGTCTAGTCAAGCCAGTAAAAAAAAATAACTATTTTCAACTAATCTCGCACCAGGCGGGTCAAGGAAATTTCCCAAGAAATTAACCTTGCAGAGGCGGGCTCCTGGCAAACCTAACCCCTGGACACTGGAAACTGGACCGCATAACGCAGCGCGTCACTTTGGGGTGTCCGTAAAGGGGTTACTTCGTCAACAACGAAGCTGATCCTCACGAAAACAAGGGCGGGTCATCCATATACACCATCGGTTAACAACATCCATAACAATTAATTCCAGATCTCGTACTCGAGCGACGTTACAATACATTACTGGGCACCATTCTGCCTGACGTCAATTTAACAGACTCGTGCAACAATTTTTTTTTAACAATCATAATTGTGACGACTATGCATTAAAGAACTGCCTTTTTTTACTTACAAATTTCACATCTTACCCCGACTAAGGTTCAAATCATGACCATCGTGTACACTACATTCAACCATTTTGGGATTCCAGCAACAGTTGCATGGTGAATTCATTGCCTGCTATTGAAATTCATATCAATATTCTCGGACAGAATGCGATGAAATATTGAATGGGGATATTCCCGATTCAATTCGAAGCAGTACAAAACCGTGCCACATGGCCCGTGTCGTGTATTTGACTAAACTGCTAACAATTCCGCAAAAAAAGAAAAAGGTTCATAACCCGTCATGCAGAAATTTAGGAGAAAAATGTGGGCGATAAATGCTGACTCGGCAAATTCAAAGAATGTGATTTTTCCTCGTAGTGATTCATTCATGCTACATCTCATTTTTATGAAATAGTGAAAGTCAAAACAGCGCTACGCTTTGCCCCTTCATCGCTTAAGGCCCGTCAAAAATACAACCTGCAACGTCTGGTATATAACTCAGTTTTAACAAAACCTTGTTCAATTACACGCGTAGACTATTCTAGGTAGGGGTATTCAGACAAAAGCTTCACGAATTGCACTTTGCAACCTTTCAAGCTATAAAAGAGAACGTTTACGAAAATACACAAATAATGTCGAAAAGTTTGACACGGTACGTTTAGATTTTTGGCTTAAAAATTAGTTAAGTCAACACTAATTAGCCATTGGAAAAACAGCACTTTGTACTGCAGAGGCCATCTTTCGAATAGGCCATCATTGTTGCACGGCAATCTACGGTCATGATTGAAATCTTTAAAAATTGGCCTCTATAATTTTTTTATAAATGGGGAATATTAAGCACTTCAAGTAAGTGCTCGTTAAGAACGGCCCGAGCTCTCGCAAAAGAGGAATAAGACAAGTTTCTGAAAATCAGAATTAAAAATACCTGGAAAAAAAAAAGTTGGACATCGCTCGAGATTCTGAGAGAACTCGATGGTGGCGAGTTTAATTTCAGCTCGGGATGACCTTAAAGAGGTAATCACGCTCCAACTCCTCGGACCACCACCACGGCCGCCGCTGGGGGTTTCGAACGCGAGAGAGGCACGTTGCGGTTAGAATAACACGGGGGATATATTTAAACAGTAGCCCCAAAAAAACACCAGGGGGCGGGACCAGAGGCCGGTAAACACCGTTCCTCTTACGACAAGTTTCGTGTAAGAGGAAAACGATCCGATGAGAAAAAAAATATAAAACAATCCACTTCCTGGAAGAAATAGGCGATACCACGCGGAAGCTTTTTGTTTAAAATACGAGTAATCCTCAACTTCGAAAGAGCAAAGGTTCCTTAATCCTTTTACACTCTTTGACCTTTTCAATCTCCAACAAAAACGAAAATTTCTTTAAACGGGTGCCAAAACCGGCCGGGTTTGAAGAGGGCCGCGTTGCTGGCAAAAACTTGGGAAACTTTTGATTCGTGCACCGTGAATTTTGACACCTTGCACATATCGTTTAGTGCGTTGGAGTGTCTCGTAAACGGGGTGTCATACAGTGTTTTAAAATCAAGATATTCACGAACGACCCCAGCACCTCGTTATTTTGACTTCATCCCTTCAACGATGTCTATTTACAACATCGGTGTAAAACTGGGTCAGTTTATCGTCTAATAACGAACTAATTTGTGATCCCTAAACTGCCACTTGACCGCCGGGGTCACGGATTCGATTAGCAAGATGACCAACGCTGACCCCTAGCTTTGTTCGGCCGCAATTTGTTTTTGAACCCCATTGTATCGCTTTATCATCCGTGTCATGAAAGGAGGCACTTCAACGCGTAACGACGATGATTGCGTTCAACGGCGCTTCTGGGCTGTGTCAAACCACGATCTCAGGCGCTATTTTGCACCGCAAAATCGGACCACATGGCTCTCCCCAAAGACAAAAAACAATAACAATATTAATAAGAACTCGAATTCGACGACGAATGTGAAGCAACTTCCTCATTAAATAAACACGCGACACATTCAATGCCAATTTCGGTAAAACAAAACTGAATAAATGGCGCTGAGAAGACAGATGACGCCATGCGTGGTACTACTTGCAGCGCCATCTGTGGTTTTACATGAATGAATCCATAGTATGTTCTAATAACGTACTAATGACGAGAGCGGACCTTATTTGCTGCGAAACTTTTTTCTTTGGGAAAGAATTTACAGAATATTTGCTTTATAATTAGTATCCGAAATGATTTTATCCTTTTTTTGAAAATACAATAACCTACCAGAAAAAAAATCATTACGACTAGTTGAATTTATTAGAAATCGATTTGCTCAGACAAATTGGTCAAGGCATTACAACGCGATATAACGCAGAAATGAACGTGCCTACGGTTTGCTTAGAACCCATGGTCCAACATGGCGAAACTATTCCTTTACAACCCACCCAGTGACAACTTGTTGACCTTATCGACTGTAAGCCATTTGCGACGAATTCGGCTAACACGTACTTTCCCACAATAACCACCACTGACAAGAAGACGGTGCTGACGTACATTTAATTCCCAAGGATTTCAAATGTGCTTTTCGTCATTGTTCTTAGAAGTTTCGATGGCTCGAATTACGTTCATTAGGACGAGAAACATTAACTTAACATCGTTGCGAAAGTGAGTATACGAGCAGGCTTAATCATTGTTGTCATTCAATAATGGCAATTGCAAAACAGTTAAAATTTCTTGCTAAGAACGCACTTCCGCCTGCAGTTCCGGTTCATTTATAATTGGGAATGATTTCTAAAAATGATAGGTGGCGCAATAAGTGTGCTTATGATGAAGCGAACTGACCAATTGTATACCCTGAAATGTTGGAGAAGTCACGACGTGTCCCCATTAGTTAATTCATCTGGTCCCTCAACACGCATAGTGATGAGCACCACGTACGCATCATCAGTGTGGACGCTGTTATCGATTTAGTTACGCGGACACCCTGTACACATGCTCCATCAAACACAATGCACGTCGAACAGCATCTGAGCAATAGGGCTAACCGGGGGTAAAAAGGTTATTTTTAGGACATGAAAATACACACATGTGCGACCTTTCTTTCCGGCTCAACGGAGGTAAATATTCCGCGAATTTTCACTGAAAAATTTCGAACGATCGGAGGAGACCGATTTAAATTTAGACTCATGTTTGAAAAATCGAAAATGAGAAACCCGCAGAGTGAATGGGTTTGCACTAGTTTGGTAAAAGTTCTGAAAATAACTTATTGAATAAAATGAAAGTTGGCACGCACAAAAGACACTTCCATAGTTAACGTCATTGAAAGATAATTTAAGGGTTTGGAGAAAATCTAGCAAACAATGTGGAGAGGACTTTTGGGAGCTCGAACGAATTAAATAATAGTGCATATGACAATGATAAATAATATAAAAAATTGGACATATACTGTACGCAGAATGATGGAAACATTTCTTCCTTTGCATTGCACGATTTATAAATCGCGCTTGCTGATTGGAATATATTTGCAATTGTATTTCCCCAAATGGTCCAAAAGCACGAGAAGTTTTTAGCTAATATACAATGTACATTTACGTTATAAAGAAACTACAGTAGCCTCAGAAAATCAGCAAAACTGCTTTTTTCCGTGGTCAGTCAGCGGTCAAGCCCACAACCTTATAAACGGTAAAAGCGTTCTTTTTGAACTCCGTTAATAATAAAAAAAAAGGGCCAGACAGGATAAACTGACAGCAATTACATCAAAACTAAGATGAAAGGATTATGCGTTCGGTCAACTTTTGCGTTTATGCGTGGAAACCAAAATAAAAGATACTAACTCGTTTCGCAACGTGGTCTGCGGCCAACATCGACATAAAAAGAAATAAGTCTAAAAATAAGCGAAACGACTAGGTCTGGTAATTCAAGACTGACACGTCATCCCGCGCGGTGCATATTAATGAACCCAACGACCTTGACAAAAAGGAAGGGGGGAAGGAAAGAAAATCCTTACGAAAAGTCGAGGGACCGGTGAGGTCACCGTACTTATTACGGAGCCTGCGACAGTATACACGGTCGCTCCGGTATAGACAACTTTCACGAGCAGACGAAAGGCAGACAAGGTTTTGCCCCGCCCAGATCAGACAAAGTGGGCCACTTCAAGGTATACTGGCATATGATAAGGTGTTAAAGGTATACAATTACAAAAATGGTTGCCTTTCCTATAAAAAAATGCACGTGCAGGAAGCAGGCGCATTAGTTCCATATATATATCATTTTGCATTATTCTTATATTTATTTATTTAGAAATTAACGAGGAAATTCACACAATTTTTGATTTGCAGCGGAAATACAGCATCAAAACATTTACTTTCGGATAAAAAATAGATTCATGGGTAAGTGATAGCATCTAATGGCATATTTTCTTAGCTTTTAGAATGTTGGTCCTTATTAGCACCACGAATCTCAGATTCATGTACACCAAAAACACGTCCGCAACAAAGTCCGCAAAGTAAACCAATTCATATTATCCACGCCCACGAGCTGCGTGACGTCACACGCAAGTTATCTATAGAAACTGATCAAGCGGCAATGGACATTTCAAACAAGGTTTTTGGGATGGGAATTAAGTATGCTATTTTTGCCTCGTTACCCGAACGAAATCACCGAATCGCGGAGATGCGGCGAATTGCAATGCGTTACAAGCATTTGGGAAACAGACTAAGTCAGGCGGGTTGTCATAAGCCATTCTTACGCACAGTACACCGCAATAGATGAACGGGACATCCGAGGAATTCAGAAACATTCAGAACATACATAAAATACCGCTAAATAGCATTTTCCATTCCGTTTCTTGATCCTGGAATTGTACCCTATTCCTATCACATAACGGCCTTGATAAGGTTAGCAAACATAGGATGTCCATTCGAAAAATCTAAAATTGCCAGAGTTGAACGGTCGTTCGCAGCGTCATATCTAAGGTCACTCCCTGGTGACCGCACGCAAATACAACACATAACATACAAGCAGCTAAGCTACACGTTAATTCGCGCTAACTTTATACCGTAATCACCCCCAATGATAAACTTGTACTGCCCCTTGATTGCACGCAATCACGCATAGCACGAGAAGCTCGCAGTGATTGCTCATCTTCAGGGGGCAGTCTTTACGGGAAGCGATTTTTCCCAAACTTTTGATACGAGAATAATCGGTTACCACGATTTTGCCCCCCAAGTAACTAATCCAAAGGTGTTAAAAATTTCCAAGATATATAACTTGGGTTTGAAAGTACTTCGCGAGGACCTCTCCAGTTCCGTGCACCACGCTTTAAGAATCGTTGCATTAAATCTGATAACATTTTACAGGAAAAATCTCGTCGTAGTTTTTCCTACGAATCACTCATCAACAGTTGTCTATTTAAAAATTTTACAATAAACGTTTTATTTCGATAATTGGAAATGGAAAAGCCTTTAGAAAAAAAAATGGCGCTAGCACGTGCTCGAGTCGGGATATTCGAATAGCAGCGCCAGCAGCAGCAACGGCGGCGCCGAGGTTCGCCTCTCGCGAGATCGCGCGAGACTTAAAACTGCGGCACGTGCTCGGCGAGCGTGCGCACCTGTTGCGCCACGCGCTATCGATCCAACGGCAAATAGGCCTTTTGGGAGGAGGCAGCTGAGGCTATAACACGAACCCAGCAGCAGCAAGCAGAAACATCAACAAAAACAACAACAGAGGCAGCGGCTGAATGTCCAAAAATGCCTCGACATTATCGAGTCACGCGACGGCCAAGTCGAGCTCAGTCGAGGGACAGTATTGAACGAAGAGAAGACTCAGAATATAAAAAAATGCCAATTATTGATTGGATAACAACGGAAAAAGTAATCCACGATTGGACAAATAGGATGAAGCGCGAGGATACAACTCGTAGCTTCGCGACGGGCTAGCGGAATGTTGCGTCAAACTCAAATTAAGAGCAATCGGCGATTAAGACCGTGCGAGAAGATGATGCAAAATATACTACTCCAAATTCAGCGAGTGTTTTCATCTCGGAAATAATGTACATCAAAAAGACTGGACATATAAATTTATTCGAGTAGTGGCTTTTATCGTTGATTTATCTTCGTCTAGTTATCCAATTATCTTCATTACATGTCGACTAGGGTCGAATATCTCGCTAATAAACTAATGACCAATTAAGAAAATCTACTAATGCGATTGTGAAAACATATATATATAAAAAAAAAACTCGTACACGACTGCTTCCCTTAATTTTTCGCTCGAAATATCATTATTAAAATGAAAGTAAAGATTTCGAGCGTTCGACCAAATCGAGGTGGTGACGCCTCATTTAAAGTGCTTTTGCATTGCGTCCAATTGCGTAGACATTTAAAGTCTACGCAATCGGAGAAACTTCTGAAAACTTTTCAAAAATCTTCGAAAAGATGCAGCAGGCAACGCAACTTTCGAATGAGTACGTGCATATCACTAAAACTGCACGCGTATAGAGAAACGTGCTTTAAAGAGGCACAATCCGCCTCCCCATCACCATCCTGCTTTTCCTCCTTTTCGTCATCATCATCATCGCCATTCGTACATTAAATACTGGATGAAAACCCCCTTTCCTAGCAACCCCTACAAAACGACCACCTCTACAAGTTGGGCATTCAACGCACGCACTATAGAAGCGCAGCAGTTTTTTTGGTCGAAAGCCAACCAACTTCGTCGTGTCAAAATCAGCACCGCGTAATGATAGCGCTACTGCGAAGCAGAATTGCTCCTCGATTCTCGGTAAACATTCAAGAATTCATTTTGAAAATATATCATTCTTTGGCTTTCTTCATTTAAAAAAAAAATTACAAAAACAATTCTGGTACAATGCGCTATGAAAGGTAGGAGAGAAATAATATTCAGAGGACAAACAACACCGCGGAAACTTTTCTGCAACACCTTCAAATAAACCATTTTAAACGCATTGCGAAGTACGGTGCACGTACTTCCACATTTTTCACGTACTTCGAAAAGTCGCCAGTTCGAGTGGGTCATCCACGGTGTGAAATTTAAGACCCCGTTCGTCAGAAACGCACAATCTAACCAGTTTGCCGGTCTTAAGCATACAGCATTATCATTGGTGCTAAAGAGCCTATACTGATTGGTGCTAGCTTTTAATGCCATCTAGCGGCTCGTTCCGAGAACACAAACCGAACATGGTTCGATCATTGTTTTCCGAGCCATACGACATGGAGGCAAGAAGGCTGATATATTCAGAGCTCGAGGTAGTTTTCGGGTGCCCATGTTGGGGGGTTTTGAGCGTCTAGGTAGAGGGAACGTTGTCTAGATGGGATGTTTCCCTCACTCGCTCGCTCGTTGCGCGCGTATGACGACGGTAATGTTCGTCGCCGTGTATGTGTGTACAGATATAGAGAGAAAATCCGAAAATGTCAAGGCCTTGCATTGGAGGCTGCCTTCGAGGGGACGGAACCCCTCCCCCTCACCCACCATCACAATGGCAAAATCATTGTTGCCATGGCAACGGGCAACACAAGTGCGTGCACGACGGATGGGCATCCAAAACCCAACCACAGATGGCAAAGAATATATACACACAAACGTGCCCCCCCCACTTCTCCACCCACAACGACCGACCCTCGCCCTTCCCACCCAACACCCCTGTCCCCTCGTCCAACTTCGGCAAAAAAAGTTGTCTCAGATACGAACTCGTTTCGTAGGTGGCGCTCGGGAGCGATTCAGTGATCGAAGGTGGCGAGCAGATATGACACGTAGCGAATATAATTGACCGAAATTATTATAATTACAACTTACGTCGTTGGTATAGCCCACTCAGACCATCGGCAACTGCGCCATTGCAACGATTAAAAATGGTTCCAATCGCGGATGACGCAACACGCTAATATGAAAATGACAACAAAAAAGACGCGACTGTTGGGTGTTTTATGCGATAACTCGCGGCTGCACATGTAGAAGTGCGGACAAATCTTAATCGCCAAACAAATGCATGTTAACGAAGTGAATTTGTCAGACTTTCACAGAAAAAAAAAGTGCGAAAGAGTTTTAACCAAGTTTTATTTTTCTCGGTGAGATCCCTAACTCAATTCCGAAACCTATCATTTTGAGGAAGATGTAACAACAGCCATTTCGAAAACAGCTCTTAAAATAAATGTGAAAAATAGATTTGTGTTTCTAGATTTTCCTCGCAAGCTTAAAAATATGAAATATAAAACTTATCTATATATATAAAAATGAATGTATGTGTGTGTGTATGTCCTTTATGCGCTCTTGAACCACTCATCCGATTGCCATGAAATTTTCAGGACATATTGTTACCCC
>JAQGBX010000859.1:0-29724 GCA_034698745.1 Megaphyllum sjaelandicum
TAGATATTAGTAAATTTAATTAGCAAAAGCGAAGTGCAAAAAGAGTGCATGTGTCCATGTAGACATTTGTAATATACTCCCCCCCCTCCCTTGGGTAGACAATGGTGTACAAAACGAGACCCCCTCCCCCCCCCCCTTGGCTGTCTATGTAAAAATTAACGGCCCCTATATAAAGTGACCATGCTACTGTATAGGTATTCACTCGTTGTGTTGGCCGAAGTATTGCGTGCAGGGTTCTTCTGGTTCTTTTAATTAATGACCTAAGCTTTGTTTTTACTATACAATTATTACTATAATTTCGCGTTCCCGTTGTCATTAGACAAAAAATTTTTTTATTACTTTTAAATTTCATTTTTAGTATTATGAAGCCTACAGGTGTAATGTTAACAGGAAAGTTTGACAATGGACACAAATTTGAGGTTAACAAGGCGTGCTTGTTTATGATAGGATAGGATGAACGGTCATGGCAAATTTAATATCGGAACTACCTCAGCATTCGCCTAAAGGGATTGTGGGAAACAATGAAAAACCACAATCGAGGATAGCCGACTCGGGAATCGAGCCCGGGTCTACCGAATGCAAGACGAGGATGCTAACCTCTAAGCCGCCTTGCTCGGTAAGCCATTTCCAAAGCCCTGGCATTCTCGTGGATACCCGATCCAAAAAAAAGCGCAAGCTCAAATCAGATAAAGTTAAACCTGTTAAGAGTGACCACCAAAAAGGTGGTCACTATACAAAGAATTCCTGAATTAAATCAAAATGATTAACATGTGCACTGCACTTATACATGTAGACTGCAATATGGTAAAACCTGTTAAGAGTGACCAACAACAATAATGCTACGATGGTCACTATACGAAGAATGCATGAATGAAATTAAAATAATAAACATGTATACTGCCCTTATATACCTAGACTGTAATACGGTAAAACCTGTTAAGAGTGACCACAAAATAAAATGCTATGTTAATGACTGTACACAGGTGGTCACTATACGAAGAATGCCCGAATTAAATTAAAAAAATGAACATGTACACTGCACTGATACATGTAGACTGTAATACGGTAAAACCTGTTAAGAGTGACCACAAAAATAAAATGCTATGTTTGTCACTGTTTTCATTAATTAAATTAATGAACATGTACACTGAACTTATACACGTGGACTGTAAAACATGTAGTAAAAAAACACAAAACTAAAAAAGGACAGAATCATCATGTCCAAAGGGTTAAATCAAGATGTAACGTGACTCATCTGTAATCCGGTTAATTTTTAAGGTACATGTACATTGGCAATGTAAAAATTGCAAAAACAAAGATAACACACGCTGGTCACTGGTCACTATACAGAGAAGTTTTATTAAGGAAATGAATGTACCCTAGAAAAAACAATACGCTAAAAAGGGGCTAACATAAAAACTGGTAGCCACCATTCAAAGGTGGCCACTTTTCCAGGTTTTACCGTACTTGAAACTGAGGCTACGGTGCAACGTCATTTGGTGACCATTTTGTATACTGTTCAGGAAGACGGTCATGGCCGATTTAATATAGGAGCTATCTCAGCATTCGCCTAAAGGAACTGTGGGAAACCATGAAAACCACAATCTAAGATAGCCGACCTGGGAATCGAACCCGGGTCTACCGAATGCAAGACGAGGATGCTAACCTCTAAGCCACCTTGCTCGGTGGCTTAAAATAACATTTGTATGTTGTTGTTTTCAGATTAAAATTAGTTTGAACCTTTTTCCTTTATGCGCCATGGAACCCATATCTTGCTTTTAGGAGCGTTTAATTGTGAATAATTATGTACGCGAGAGTTCAAGCCCCTGAGCTCGAAACCACCCCATTTAAGGATTTAGCAAACGTAGGGGAATGTTAGTCAAAATTTTCGTTTAGAACCTTTCTCTTAACTTTGCTGGTTAGGGCTTAAGTAGCCCACGTGTTGTTGCTGTTTAACTGACTTTAACAACAAGTTCCATATTATAAAAAATACGTTCAGGATTTTAAAATTTAACAGAACCACATGTACGTGCACGTTTCCACTTTTGGCGAATTTGACTCGTCACACCAGTGCAATACAATGCTCTTTGCAAGCGCAACCTGATTACGTCACATTTACAGCTCGTTGCATGCTCATGACGTCATCGGTGCATTACACGAAATTTTGCACCAATTTCGAAATGAATTATCTATCATAAAGTGGTAATTATGTTTCCATGCTCAAAATATGTACGCTATATTCGCTTTATTTATGTCGTTTTCTTGACAAAACGTCAGGAACAAAATATTTACACAAAATTCACTTTGCCTTTCAAAAATATTATAAAAATGTTGCCAAACTGCCAGTACAATCAAGCCATACTTTTCTTCCTCGTTATAGAACAGCAGACGAATTATAATCCGCTATTTTGGGTGCACCACATCCACCAGCCCCCTATATGGTGGAGGCGGAGCACACTCTGTGCACACTTAGTGCACGGGGTGTAAACAGTCGAAGAGGGAATGTAGGGTGCGCTCATTTCTGTGAAGTATGCACCATTTCCTAGCTGAGTGGAAATGACGTGTTCCTGGTGCACGTGGGTGTACACTTTTTGGGTTATTTGAATTGGCCATAAGTGGTAACGTGCAAGTACCCAAATGTAAATCGAACTTACGTAATTTAATTTAAATTTTTTACCTTGCTCCCGCCCATAGAGTCCCTGAATAGAGTTGCAGTGCCCCACTGAAAAAAAAAGTTTATTAGAGCAGGGTCAGAGGTTAATGAAAAATTAAAGAAAAAAAAATGTAACTCATTTTATAAAAACCTAAGCCATTCTACATTCGTATTACACAATGTCCAACAACGAGAACCCTGAAGACAAAACATAGGAGGACGGTCATGGCCGATTTAATATAGGAACTACCTCAGCATTTGCCTGGATGAATTGTGGGAAACCATGAAAAACCACAATCAAGGATAGTCGACCTGGGAATCGAACCCGGGGTTTCCGAATGCAAGACGAGGATGCCAACCTCTAAGCCACCTTGCTCGGTAACAAATAGAAGAATGTAAGAAATACTGTAAAATTAATCTGAAAATTTTTTAAATTTTTGGCATTTTGCACTCGTAAAATGGGCACTGAGCTAACCTCGTAGAAGTGTTAATTTTAGATCACCATGACTGCGCTTAATTTCCTTGACGTTTTCAAACTAAACCTTTCTTAGCTGACTTTTCCAGATCTGGGGGAGCTTATGGCCTATTCACAACCTCCAAATCCGTACCGTAGTGACGTCACGTGCGTGTCCGCACATGCGCACATGACAGTAGGTGGGCTAAATGACGTTTATGAATTATTTTTTTTGAAAAAAGTCAGGGAAATCCAACGTATTCATGTTGCCACTATCTAAAACGAATGCTTCGACGAGCAAAGGACGTCCTTAAAGTTTTCCCAAAATTTAATTCTTCCCATCCCCTTTCGGAAAATTTTTAAAATTGCGTAAATTTGCACTTGTAAAACGTAAATTTTGTACTGTGAAAATGTGGAGAACTTTGCAATTTTGTTCTCAGATGGAATCTGTTGGAAATTTTGTCAATTTCTCTTCTTGCAACAGTTGAAAATTTTTACCCTGGGAACCGTGGAAAAGGTAGAAAATTTTGCGAATAGGGAAATTTTAAAATTTGCGAATGGACCCTAAGCTTTTAAGTTATCTGAATTTTTTTTAGGTTTTCCAGGACAGGAGATGCCCCGTTTACTGACTTTTGCTATTTATAACCCACAATTGCGCTCAATTTAATCGAGTGGACGTCCGATCGAGTTGGTCATACCCCTCTCCCTCCCCACCAAATTGTGTTCGTGACAACCTTTTACCCCCTACATGGGGACATCCTTTTTGAATAACCCCTTGGCACATTTCTCAAAAATTTTTCGAGTAAAATTTTGCCAGATTTTAAAACATTTAGAGGACAAATTTTCAGCAATTTCCGATGAAGAATTCTGCAAAATTTTACAAATTTATCAAGGACACATTTGTAAAATAAACAACTTTTTCTATGATAGACTCGCAAAATTATTCACGTTTACCGAGTACAAACTTGTACAATTTTTTACGTTAGACGAGTACAAATTTGCAGAATTTTCAAAAGTTTTTTTGTAGACGAATGTGCGAAGAAAGATTTCGGAAGTTTTTTGAAGTTTTTTGCAATTTACTACAAATTGACCTGATTTGCAACCGTTTTCGAGGACCAATAGTCAAAGTAGCAAAATTGTCCACGTTTTCCGAGCACAAATGTCGAGTAGGCCTTCAGACAAATGTAAAATTTTTCACTTTAACCTAAGCAAAAATTTGCAAACTTTTCAGCCTTTTTCCGAGTACATGTACTAACTTGGGGAGAACGAATGCTTTAAATATTTCAAATTGGTCTTCAGGACGAACTTTTTACTTCATCTTCTAAAATTAATTCCCCTAAAATTTCCTTTTTAACTTTCCTGACTTCTCCATGACCAATGACAAGATCAACAATTTTCATATTTTGCCAAATTCAATACTGACAATTTTGAAAATTAACGTTGAAATCTTTTTTACAAGAATGTTCTTGGAAAAAGTAGAGAATTTTGCCAATTTGCCCTCATTGTTGTTCTCGTAACACGTGGATAATTTTTTTGAAAATTTGTCTTCAACAAACGTGAACATTTTTGCAAATTTCTACTCGAAAAATGGGTCTTGAGTTGTGTACGTACAGTAGATGCTTTTATTTTTAATAGAAACAATAGTACTACGTTGAATTTTCCATACTTTCCTAGACATTTTCAAGTTCCCTCAAATATTCGGGTATTCCAGGAATGGCGGTACCCTGAGCTATGATGTAATAAATTTATACATTTAAATGGCATCGCATTCAAAATCTTTCTTAAATTTTCTCACAATCTTGCTGTCAGTGTGTTCTATCCCATTATAAAACGAGTATTTAAAACAAAGAGAATAGAAATTTTAAATGTAACATTTGAGAAACCAGGTTTAGCCAAAATTTTTGCTAATTTGTCCACGAGAAAACATGGAAAATTTCGAAAAAATTGACAATTTACAATTTTTTTCGGAGAACAATTTGCAAAATGTTATACTTTTTCAAAATAAAAATGGACCAATTTGTTAACATTGTTAACATTTTTTTAACTTCGAGAGCGATACTTTAAATCCCCCAGGTAAGTTTTGTACTTTTTTGGTGAGACAATACGGTCGTGGCCGATTTCTACAGGAGTTAACCCAGCATACGCCTAGAATCAACTTTGGGAAACCACGAAAACCAAAGTCAGGAGAACCGACACGGGAATCGAACCCTGATCTACCGAATGCAAAGCCTGAGCATTGATAACTCAGCCAACTTTGCTCGGTGCGATTCTAACTTTGGATCTGGTCAACGAATCTTTTAAGGAATTTGGGATTTCTGAGGAAATTTGGCCCGCATTTTTTTTTTTTTCTTTTTCTGTTCATTTTTGTAAAAAAAAAATTGGGTGGTAGGGGAAAGTGGATAAAAACACCAGCGACTGAACATTGTCCAGTGTCAATTGTTTCTATATTTTCTCGTTAAATTAACTTTAAATGGAAAGTTATATACATCGCCTTCTTTAAAAAAACCTAATAAGAAACGAGAGGTGAAACAATTGTATAGCGACTGGACATTGTCCAGTTGTCGTAGCAGGATGTAGCGTTAAATTCTAAGTTAAGGGTAATGGTCAAGCGTCGAAGCCCCAACATTAATCCCACCGAGGAATTTGAGATTTCAAACGAAATTTGTTCTACCTCGGATTTCTTAAACAAAAAATGAGGGGGGTGTATAGAATAAAATAATAGCAGCTGGACACTGTCCATACTTTTAGTGTTTATTGTTTGGTCTTGTACATTAGCCTACTAGTCTTAGTTTTTAAAATTTTCAAACCTCAAAACATACTTTTATTCTCGAATTTACACCATAGCGGGATTATTTAAAAAAAAAAAGTTTTGAAAGGTTTCTGGAATTTATTCTAAAAAAGACTTCTTGAATTATTTTGAAACGAAGCAAATGCTTAGTATTCGTGATTAATTGTGATTAGCAAAAATTACAGAATAAAAAACTAAGTATTGCCTATTTGCTAATTCTTATATCTCGAAAATAAAGCATTTGCTAATTTTTAAATCTTAAAAACAAAGCATTTGCTTCACTTTAAAATAATTCGAGAAAACTTTAAAACAAATTCTACAAATCTTTTACAAAAAAAAATCCCAGAAAACTTTTAAAAATTTTTCAAAAGAAATGTTTGAAAAAAAAATAGCAAAAAAAAAACTAAACTTGACATCTGAAAAGTTTCTTAAAAATTTCCTGAAAATTCGAATAAAACCACGTCAAAAATTTTAAATGCTCAATAATTTATAATTTTTTTCTAAAATTGATTTTATAATTTTCACATGGTAAATATTTTTCTTATTACTTAACTAGCCGTTGAGTCGTACGTTAAAAAATCATTTCGTTAGAGGGTCGAGTTTTTTTATATTTTGAAATATTTACATTTAACAATTTTAAAAATTTTGCAAAATTAACTAATGAAAAACTGAAAAATTTCACAAAATTTGCATAGAAACTTATGTAATATTTTAAAAATTTGTCCAAGAAAATTCAGAAGCTTTGCAAGTTTGTCCTTGGAAATTTCTAAAAAATGTTTGTAAATTTGTCCCCGGGAAAAGCGAAGATTTTGCTCATTTATGCTAGGAATTAAGGGTGCACAATTTTGCAAATTTGTTTGTGAAAAATTTCGACAATTAGGCAAATTAAAACTCAGAATGTTTTTAAAATTTTGCGGACGTTACTTTGGATACGCGAAAAAGATTGAGAATTTTAAAAAATTGTATTAGGAAAAGAGTTGAACATTTAACAATTTTTACATTAAAAAATTTTCAAAATTGTACACATTTCGGAAAAAAATAAATGTTCTACAACTTTGTACTCGAAAGGAGTGAAACATTTTGAAAATTTTTAGTTAGTAAAGGTTTAAAAATTTACAAATTTATCTTTAGAGAGGTTTGAATATTTTGTAAATTTGTAATTAAAAAATCTGGAAGTTCAGATAATATGCTTCATATTTCAAACTTTTTGAAAGTGTCCCACTTCTCAGTACAAATTTGCAAAACTTTAAAAATAATTTCTCACATGCTAATTTTGTAAATCTCAAGCAGAATATTAAATATTTATATACATACATTGGAAAGTTTTTCAAATTCGTGAACAATTTTAAGTTTAATTTAAAACTTGGCATTTTCAGCAATTTTGCGAGTTTTTACAAGGCCAGAGAAATTAGACATATACTTTCCCTGACTTTCCCTGACCGGAATTCACCTTTTCACGAAGAATAATATTTCCATTTTTTTATTCTTGTTTATTTAAAGTTTTCTTTCTTTAAACGAGTATTTAAAAAAAATACGAATGAATTTTTAAGTGTAACATTTGAGAAATCAGGTTTACTCCGTATATATAGTTCACACGAATTTGTAATCGGAAGTCGTAAAAAATTTTGAAAATTTGTATTCGAGAAAACGAGAACAAATTTGCAAAATTTTAAACCTTTTCCAAGAACATATTTACAAAATTTTTACATTTTTCTGATAATAAATTTGCAAAATTTTACAATTTTTTAGAGATCAAATTTGCAAAAAATTTCAACCTTTACCTAAATCAACATTTAAAATTTATTTTTAAACATTACAGAGTACAAATTAGCAAAATTGGCAGAGAACAATTTGCGAAATTTACAAAATTTTCTGAGTGAAAAGTATCAAAATGTTCAATTTTTATTTACAAAGTCATGGATGTTAAAAATAAAATTTCTGGAGGAAACCTGATTACAATTTTTTCCAAATTTTTAAAAGTAATCACAAAATTAAAACGTTGTGTGATGACCCTGGCGACATTCCTGTTCGATTCTGTGGTTACATATCTTTCCCGGCCATAGGTCATGGCCCGTTTTGCATTTCTGCCACCAGAGGGGTCCCCAGGCCGGGGACCCAAGGTTACCTGAGAAAGACTCTTAGGAAGGTAAAGAATCGCCTTTTTGATTTCGGTCTGACCTGACCTACACTCTGATCTCTTTTTTTTAACTTAACGTTTTCTTTTTGTATTTCCTCTTTTTCTGTGATACTTTATTCTTTTTTTGGCGAGAATCAGCCCTCTTTGTTTAAGCCTGTTCAGTTCTCGTTTTTGGGCTATTGAAGTCCTGTTGTCACGCGTTACGCGTTTTTGGCTCTCGAAGCCCCCATTTTTGTACACTTGTGTCCACTTTATATCGAGCTGATTAAAGTGTCTTCTTTGTTCAGTGCACCTGAAGTTGTGGCCTCTGCTTCCTTGGACAATCACATGGTGGAGATACCGGGGAACCCGCACGCCTGGTTCCATAAGGACTGAAATATCGCACTGCTTCCACTCCGGTTTGTTCGCCTCTGACTCCATCGATATGGCAGATGGAAATCTCCCCGTCTCGTACGAACTTCGCTCCAGGACTGTGACGCAACTGCCTGCGACCTCCGGTAATGTGCCTCCCGGAGCTGTTATTAAAAGTATGCTCCCCACGTTGTCGCCTTTCTCCCCCACGACATCCGTCGGCTTGGACAGATCTGAGGGACGCCGCAAAATAAACGATCTTCGGACAATCTTCAACAACCTCGACATGTACCTAGAGTCGCATCCGGATGACCCTGACAATGCGGAGATCATTCGCTCTGCGAAACGCCTGTCGACACATTGGTGCCAGAATGTGTGTGACGGTACGGTGTCACTTTATGACTGTAACACTTCTGGAGCTGCTTGGACCTCTCTTGAGTCGGTCCATACCACCACGCCTGCCACCATTGTCGACATCGACGCCAATCCTGATCCGGACGTCACCACATATCAGCCCGTCCCAACCACTTACCTCCCTCTTCCTACCACCCTACATTCCGTCAACCCTACCTGGACCTCTGTCCACTTTCCCATCCCTTCCAACCCGATCTCACAACCCCACTTCCCGAGCACCACGGCCCCCCTCACACCGGACTCGCCTACAACACTCCTCCATGCCCAGCCTTAATCCCTTGCCCACGACTGGACCCCATGCCTTCCCCTCGCTCCCCCCTGATCCCACTCGCCTACATCATGCTATCCCCCTCCCTGCCCCCAGGCCATCGTTTCCTCTGCTTTTCCCCACCTCCTCCCAACCTAACGTCTCTTGATCTTTCGGAGCCTCCCCCCCCCTTTTCGCCAATCGGGCTCCATCCACACGCACCTCCAACCCACTACCCCCTGCATCTACTCTACCTCCCACCGGCCCTACTGGCCCGCCCCTTGGGTATACCCCGATGCGGTTTTCGCCGCCCCCCCTGGTCACATCAATATTTTCTCGACCCATAGATAACCTGCCGTTTTTCGATGGTTCTTCGGACGTCGCTATCTTCTTGGCTAATTTTTTTGGTACCGCTGACGCATTGGGCTTCTCCGATGAGGAACGCAGCATCCAGCTACAAAGCCACCTCTCTAAATCCGCATTTACTTGGTTTCGCAACCTGCCCGACGCCACGAGACTGGCCCTTTGGTGGGTCCTGAAGGAAGAGCTGCAGCGTACCTTCGGTAAGCTCTATTTCTCCAGTCAGCTCTGGTCCGAGCTCCAAGCTCGTCGCCAACAACCAGACGAAACCTTACATTTGTACTTGATCGACATCAAATATATGTGCAGGTGCCTAGATCCCAATATGTCCGACACCGTTAAGCTGTCCCTGTATATGAATGGCCTCCTCTTCGCTGCTCGATGGGCTTTGTCCTCGAATCTGCCCGCTATGACTGCCGCTCTTTGGGCTAGGATCCACGATATGGAGGAGTCCGTCCACATTTATCGCACCTCCGAACTCGCCAGGCTCTCAGTGCCACAGACCGCCGCTCTCAACTATCCTTCGGCTACTTTTGCCCTCCCTGCCCCTACTGCTGTGCCTCGTCCTAGGCGTCCCCTATCCGAGATTACCCTGCTTCGGCTGTGGGCAGAAGGGCCATTACCAGGCCATGTGTAAGACCCACCCCCCTGGCACCCCCAGAGCTGTACCTGTCGCCCCTCTCCTTGCCGCTACCCTTCCTCCTTCTGCCGATTCCGCCGCCAGTCATACCAGTGCCTCCATCCTTTCACTCCAACCCTTCGGTCCTCCACCGGATTTCCTTTCCCTTCTGGTCCTTGCGTCCCCTCCTCTGGGTAATCTCGCCACGACACCCACGAACGTGGCCTTGGTGTCCTCTGGCCCCACGTATCCCCTTTTGGGGTCAGCACTACGCCTCATTAATATTCGTTTGTGCATAAACAAGATTCCCCGGCCTTGCCCAGTTAGACACTGGTTCGGAAGATACGTTGATCTCCCTCGACGTTTTTAAACATTTAGATCTCACCCTCCGCCCCCTTACTGACCGACAAATTATGATGGTCAGCGCTTGTGGAGGTTAAATCCCCAGTCACGGATTTTGTGACGCCCCCCTGTCCATCCTGGGGCGTGCCGTAAATTTCACTTGTCGTGTCGTCGACCTTCCGGGCCAATTGATCCTCCTCGAACGCAACTTTTACTTCCTGAACGGCATGGTCCTAAATGGTGAAGACCTGACCCTCTACTGAGGTCGTGACCCCTCCATGAGATTTCCTATCCATTTCCTCCCAGAAGGAGAGGTTCAAGAAGGTAGGGTCGAATTGCCTCTTGTCTCCATCCTCGTCCAAGACAAAGCCTTCAAGCGTCTGGGACACGAAGACGATCTCACCAACCTCGCACATTCCGTGCCTTCGACGCCCTCCGTCTCCTTCAAGGACTCTTCTGCTCCCCTATCCTTAGCTACCCCGGTCCTTTTGCCTCCTTGCTCTCGCACTCATGTCCAATGTGTTGTACCCAAGTCCCTCCCTCCGGGCGAAGTATACGTGGTCAGTCCGTCGGCCTGTCAACCTGCCGAATTTCGACATGGGTATGGCATATTTCTCGCTGATAGCAGCCCCTTGCAGACCGTAGAACTTGCGAACTTCTCCGCCGCGCCGATAACCTTGCAACAGGGGCGTACTGTGGCTTTCAACTCCATCTGCACCCCTGACACTGATGTCATCCCTATCCAGCCATCGGACCTCGTTTTTGAGTCGCAGGCCCCTCTCGCCGGAGATGAATAACGTCTGCTGAAAGCCCTGCACGTTTCTTCTTCTCTAGAAGACCCGGAGCGTAAGTTACTAACCGAACTCCTTGTCCGTTTTCGTCCCCTGTTCGCCCTTTCCAATTCGGAGCTGCGCGCCAGGAAATTACCTGCCCACCGTATCAACACGCAAGGCGCCCCCCGTATATGTCCCCCCCGTCAGACTTCCCCTGCTTTGCGTGCCATCGTCCGTCAAGAGCTTGACAAGATGCTCGCCGCCAATGTCATCCAGCCTAGCGCGAGCCCCTACTCTAGCCCTGTAGTGATAGTTCGTAAGAAGGACGACTTCTTCCGCTTTTGTATCGATTATCGTAGACTGAATTCACAGAATAAACCCGATTCCTATCCCATACCTCGAATAGACAACGCTTTCGACTCCCTTAACGGAGCCAAATAATTCGCCACTCTGGACATGATGTCCGGATACTGGCAACTGCCCATGTCGGAAAAGACTGTGAAAAGACCACGTTTTCCTGTGCCGATGGGCACTTTGGGTTCTTACGCATGCCCTTAAGCCTCTGCAATGCTCCGGCCTCGATGCAGCGCGCTTTAGATCAACTCCCGCTTGGCCTCAAATGGGACTGCTGCCTCGTCTACTTAGATGACATCATTATTTCCGCAGGCACCTTTCCCCAGTTCCTCCTCAACCTGGAGAAGATCTTTCTGCTCTTACTCGCCCACGACCTTCGTCTGAAACCATCAAAATGTTACTTCGCGTACCCCAAGATTCATTATCTCGGACATATCATCAGTAAGGACGGCGTCATGGTGGACCCCGAGAAGATCAAGGCGATCCGAGACTTGCTTATCCCAGAGGATGTTAGGGCAGT
The DNA here is from genome assembly GCA_034698745.1 of Megaphyllum sjaelandicum. Taxonomy (NCBI): domain Eukaryota; kingdom Metazoa; phylum Arthropoda; class Diplopoda; order Julida; family Julidae; genus Megaphyllum; species Megaphyllum sjaelandicum. The sequence continues at coordinate 12,013 of JAQGBX010000859.1, forward strand.
CCGTAGTTTCCTCGGCATGGCCAGATATTACCGGCGTTTCGTGAAAGGTTTCTCTTTCATTGCCACACCCCTCTCGAACCTTACCAGCCCGAAAATACCCTTTCAATGGTCCCCAAACTGCCAATTCGCCTTTGACGCCCTCAAGGATGCTCTATGCATGGCCCCCATCCTCGCAACCTACGACCCCGCCCCGCCCCTATATTTGTACACGAATGCTTCAACGATAGGGCTCGGAGATGTGCTTCAACAAGGCCCTCCCAATGACCAACGAGTCTTAGTATACGCCTCCAGAACCGTTTCTGACACCGAATCCCGATATACAATCACCGAACTGGAAGCCCTGGCCATCGTTTGGGCTACCGAGAAGTTTCGGCACTACCTCTTGGGTACCCCCTTCACTATCATCACCGATCACTATGCCCTTTGTTACCTTAAACAGCTCAAGGAGCCATCCTCTCGCCTTGGGAGATGGGTTGCTAAACTAGAAGAGTTCGAATATCAGGTGCGGTATAAGGAAGGCAAGTTGCATACGAACGTGGATTGTCTTAGTCGCTATCCTCTACCCTCCTCGGAGCCCCTCGATGACGTCGACGACTGTCTCTTCCTCCTGCAATCCGACTACGACGTAAAAGCCGAACAGTCCCAAGATCCGGACTTACGGCAGATCCTCTCTTCGCCCATCGCCTCCTCACCCCCAAAGGGGTATGTTGTCCTCTCAGGAGTCCTTTACTTCTATATCCCCGGAGATCCCCCGCGTCTACTCCTGGTTGTCCCCCACCAACTACGCTCCCTCGTAATGCAAGCCTGCAACGACCATCCCCTCTCTGGCCACTTCGGTACTGCTAAGACTCTTGCCCTTCTCTCCTCCTCATATTTCTGGAGGGGCTGGAAAATCTCGTCCACCGTACCATGGACCCTACCAAATCATCGCTCAACCCACTCTCTCCAACTTCGTCGACCAGGATACTCGACGTCGCCCCCCAATACTCACCACCTATCATGCCTTCCTTTTAAAACGTTATACGGTCCCCCCTTCTTACTTCCCAGGACCTGATGCCAGTAAACGACCCTTGACGACACGTATGACCTCCTCCCTAATACGGCTTCCCATACCATTTCACCAGGCCCATCGTAAATATGCTCGCCGACCATCCTTCTCGTCGTCTAACACCCCTAGCCGAGTGTACGCAGTTCGATGTTTCATACTTCGCGCCGCCTATGCTAGAGCGCCATTACCAACCGACGCTAGAGGGCACCTCCGTGTTTCCGGATCCGGGAAACCATTGTCTCTTAAGCCTCGCCTGCTACGCACGTGTCCCTCACGTTTTCTTACCGGCCTGACGAGACCTATTTTGCCAAAACGAATGGCTGAACAGATTCCAGCTTGCGGTGTCGCCTTCCCTGGGTTGTTTCCGGGAATTGAGGACACCGATGATAGAGAACACTCGAATTCTGCCGACGGGCCGTGCCAGACTCCATCCCGACCCGTCCGATTTATGGAACCAGGTTCGTCATTGGTTTACCCAACCCCCCCCCCCCCCTGCTTCACCTCACCTTTCTTTACTTCCTGAAACTAATACGATCCTTCGAACAACCGTTCCAGTCCCCGAAGTCCGTCCTCTCCTCCTACAGGGGACCTCGGCCTCGACGCCCAGCGTTAACTCGGAGAGTCCAGGTTTGTACTCTGTGGGAGAGCCCATAGAGGGTCCCCCCTTCGCTCGTAAAAAAGTTTTAAAAAAAATTGGGAGTTCAAACATTTTTCCACATTTTCATCGGTCAACTTTCATACATTTTCTACGTTTTAATCGGTGAATTTTCATCACGCGTAACATTCGTAACTAAAAACCAAAAGAAGACCTATTTTTTTGTTGAGACCTATAGCTGAGGTCAAGCCGATTCAAAATTATGCTTCATTTGTCTGGAAGAATCAAATGACTTCACATGATCACATCGTATTTGAAATGTTTCCATTTCGAGCTTGGAAAAGTTTCAAATTTTTTTGTTAAATTGATACGGAACATTTTTGTAACGGTTATAAATTTATATAGAAAATCTCAAGAAGTTTGAAAATTCATAGAAAACGTTTAAAATTTACGAATAATTTGGTTTGAGCGTTTTAAAATTTTTATAAAATTTGTATTGTTTTAAAATTTACACACATTTTTTTAACATAAATACGTCTTTATTACATGAAAATTGGTTTTAAAAAAAATTGTATCGGTTCGAACGGAAAAAAAAACGTGACATTTGTGTATTTGTATGACTCGAATGAAAGTGCAGCCAATTATTGAGTGAAAAAGCAGCGTTTCTACGACCAAGAGTTGAACAAAAGTAATGGACCCTAAAAGTATAACTATACATGTATATGTAAATAGCTATGAAAAATATTAGTATAAAACAAGAAAGATTGCAGAAAAATCTAGAAATGTGGTAAGAACATTCAATCAGAGGCCTCTTTCGTTACCGTGCAAAGTTGGCTGATTGGTTAACGTTCAGGCTTTGTATTCGGTAGACCCGGGTTCGATTCCCGTGTCGGTTTTCCTAAGTTTGGTTTTCGTGGTTTCCCAAAGTTGTTTCTAGGCTAATGCCGGGTTAACTCCATTAAAAATTGGCCACGACCGTACTTTCTCACCCTCATACCCATAAACTTAAAAAAATGGTTTTTAGAAAATACTCAAATTGTTTAAAAATATTTAAAAATAATTTTTTTTTAATTTAAAACTTTTTTCATAATTTGAAAAAAAATTCGTAAAATTCAACTTTGAAAACTTGTAAAAAAATTCGAGCGGAATTCAAAGATTTTAAAGTTAATTAAAACGTTTTTCAGAAATTTAATAGACGTTTTAAATGTAGCATATTTTTTAAAATTAGAATGGCTTGTTTTCATATTCAAATTATCCGAAAAATGACCATTAACGTCAAATTATGTATTTAAAAATCTCGAAAGTTGTTTTTTTTTCTTTAAATTTTAAAACGATTTCCGTAATTTGAAAGGTTTCCTCATAAAATTCAAAAAAGTTTTAGCATGTAAAAATTAGTCTTGTTTTAAAATTGTAAAGTTTTTACCTTAAATTGTAAAGTTTTTCAAAAGTGGTTTTTAAATGTAAAAAGTTTTTAAAATTCGAAGGTTTTTTCTCCTAAACAGTTAAACTTAAACAGTTTTTCAAAATTTCGAAACGCAATTTCGAACTTAATCCAAAATTTCAAGAAACGTTTTTTTTTTATTTCTAACGACTTTTTTTACAATTTCGAACGTTATTAAAAATAAAAATGTTTTTTTTTGTCCGAAATTTCGATTAAGAAAGCATTCAATAGTTTCGTTTTCAAAATTTTGAACATTTTATTAAAACTTCGAAAGTTTTCTCCAAAATCTTCCAGTACTATTAACTCTCACTACAAAACTATAAACCATAGACGGCGCTGCTCGCTAGAACGACACGCAGCACCATCTACTGGGCGCTGCTCTCTCGGATTAAGCTAACAGACATTATTTTTTGTTCGAAAATAAATAGAAATTACCCGCGTTTCTCTGTGACGAAAAATTTAGGGTTAAATAAAAAGGGGGTTACAAATGTAGGGGTAAAAAAGTGGGGTGTATACAAATTCTCATAAAACTAAAAAAATTAAGATTTTCCTGATAGATTCTTCCTAATAGTCTTAAAAAAGTGTAAAAACAGTGGGCGTAAACAGATAGGGGATAAACCATTTTTTTTTATAAAATTTAAGCAATGCGAATATCCTACTTTTGTAGTGATGTAAAAGAGGGGGGAGTAGAAAAAAGAGATAATAAAATGGAAGTTAGGTGTTAAAAAGTAATTATAAGTTTTTTTCAAATATTTAAAGAAATACGAATTACTCATATTTTTGTTATAACAAAAAAGAAGGGTTTAAAACATGGGGGTAAAAAAGAAGAGGGTATTAAGTAAGGAACAAACACATTTTTTTAAAAAATCTAAAGAACTACGAATTCCCTGCCTTTTAGGTAAAGAAACTGTTAGGGGTTAAAAAGTATTTTTGGGGACGAATATGGGATGGTATAAAAAAGTGAGCGATAAACAATGGTTAGAAATAAATTCGAATTTCCTGCAATTTTAGTGATAAAAACAAGAGGGGATTAAAAACTGTGTTTTAAACAGCGTGGGATAAATGTAAAAAAAGGGGGATTGTAGAATTGAGATAGTTTTGTTTAAAATCGAAAAAATGCGAATTTGCGGTATGTTTTATAATAAAAAAGCAGGGGTTAAAAATTAAAAGTTAAAAAGTACGGTTATGTAATTCAAAAAAGTTTGTGTAAACCAATGGAAGAGGAGAAGTAAAACATGGAGGCTAAATCATATTTAAAAGAAACCAGAAGAACAACAAGTTTACTGCCTTTTTGGTAACCAACAAGTCTAAATTTTTGGAAAAAAGTAAAGGAGGGGGTGTAAATAAAGTGGAATGAGGGCAGAAATTGTTTTTTTGAGATTTTTCGAAGAAATAAGCGTTCAAATTTTTGAAAATTAACGTTAGAATTTATAGGAAAACTAGCAGAAAGGCCCGGCATCGCCCGGGCTATACAATTGTAAAAACTCACCATATACCGATCAATACGATCGGTAAAGCCCAGGGAAAATTAAAGAAATCATAAACATTGTCCTGGGTAATGGCGTCCATTTTGAATTACCCCTAAGTCAATCAACCGTCCTTTTTAAATGACCCCTAAGCCACACACGCATATCCTTTTTGATTGACCCCTAAACCAAATGCACGTCCTTTTTGAACGGCCCCTAAATCACATGCACGTCCTTTTTGAGCAGCCCTTAAATCACACACAAACGTACTTTTTGAATGGCCCCTAAGTCACACACACATTATTTTTGAATGGCCCCGAAACCACACGCACGTCCTTTTTGAATGACCCCTAAACCACACACGCACACACGTCCTATTTTAAATGACCCCTTAACCACACGCACGCTGTTTTGAATGGCCCATGCCCACAAACACGACCACACGACCACACGTTTATTATTTTATAAATTAGACTAGCGGAAAGGACTGGCTTTGCCCGGGCTATACTTCCTTTCCCAGGATTATCTCTGCCAAGTCACTATCTCAGCTCCCCCTGTTATTAACCCTTTCAACTCCCTATTTCAATTCCCCTCTTTCTGGTATTAACCCTTCTGAGTCCCTATTTCAGTTTCCTTCCCCCCCGGATATCATCTTTTCCAAGTCCATATTTCCGTCCCCTCCCTTCAGTATCATCTCTTCCAAGTCACTATTCTAGTCCCCTCTTTCCGGTACCATCTCTTCCAAGTCACACGCACGTCCTTTTTGATTGACCCCTAATCCACACACACGTTTTTTTTGAATGACCCCTAAAACCACACACAAATGTCCTTTTTTGAATGACTTCTAAAACCACACGCACGTCCTTTTTGAATGGCCCCTAAACCACACACACGTCCTTTTTGAATGACCCCTAAATAAGCAACACACCCGTCCTTTTTGATTGACCCTTAAGCCACACGCACGTAATTTTTAAACGACTCCTTAGCCTCATGCACGTCCTTTTTAAACGACCCCTAAATCACCCACAAACGTCCTTTTTGAATGGCCCCTAAACCACACGCACGACTATTTTGAATGTCCACCCACATGACCACACGACCACACGACCACACCACCACACCACCACACAACCACACGACCATTCCAACGTTTTCTATTTTATATATTAGATGTTCGAAGTTACGATAAAAAAATTCTTTCGTAATTTTGAAAATGCTTTCGACACGATAAAAAAATTGGTGGAAATTATCGAAAATATATCGTTCCGAAAAAAAAGTTTAAAAAATTTTAAACCGGAATCGTTGACCAGATTCAAGATTAGTTTCGTGCATTCTGTTGTTGAAACAATTATGTGTCTGAATGTTTTGTGTACACCCCAACGAAACATTTCTATGAAACAAGATGGCGGAGAACAGATTTTTTGACGTCACCACCAATTTCGCTTCTGCGCAGTATAATTTGTTTCAGAAACACACTTTGATCGACCGACAGTGGGGTGGCAGGATAAAACACGCCATGAAACATGTTTCAAAAAAGAAATGTTGCAAATCATTTTATGTGCGCCACATTTTCATGTTTCATTGGGGTGTACGCAACTTTAGAAATTTGCAGCATTTTATTTAATTAATAAGAATAAAAAAAATTATTAATAAATTATGAATATGTACGTTTATCTACAGGATGGCGAAAAATCAAAACCCTAAAATGCCAAACATTCATGTGAACCAATGAATCTGACAGCCAACGACAATGGTCCGGAGGCACAACTAGAAGCCCAAAGAATTTCAGATGCAATTTTCCATTGGCTCATGATATGACATTCGATAGGATGACGGTCATGGCCGATTTTTTATAGGAACTATCCCAGCATGTGCCTGGAGGAATTGTGGGAAACCATGAAAACCACAATCGAGGATAGCCAACCCGGGAATCGAACCTGGGTCTACCGAATGCTAGACTAGGATGTTAACCACTAAGCTACCTTGCTCGGTGGTCACGTATACCTCACTTCACTAGATGTGACCACACTGGTGTGAAATGCCTCAACTAACACAAGTTTTTCAACTTTTATTAATTGAATTATTCCAGGTGGGCTATTTATCATTATTTGCCCAATATCCTTTTAAATAAATAGTAAATCGTAAAATTCATTTCAATAAAAAATAATAATATCAACTTGCCTTTTAATTTACATGAAAAGTAAAGGGCCCCACGGTCCCCCTATGGGATTCAGAGGTCCCTTTAGAATTTTTAATAGTAGGCTATCCCCCATTTTTTGCAAATTATGAATCTGCGCTTAAAACAAAATAAGTTTTGTCTAAAAGACTATTTTGGCATCATCTTTGTTGTTGCTTTAAGCGATGTCCGAAATCGTGTAATAAGCCATTCAATTTATTTTTTCAACAGGTAGCAGTGCAATGTCTGCTGAAAGAACTTAATGGCGTATTACACGATTTCGGACACAACTTACGCGAGCCATCGCCACTGCATCGGCAGTGGAGTTCTGGCGGATGACTTGGATCTCTGGAGAATCAAGAACAAACGTCAAACCACATCTCTAAAGACAGCCAACGTTCTGTTTTATTGTTTTTGGTTTATCCAGCAGCATGGATATTACAATTTAGAGTATTGATTCTGAAAACACAACTTGCGCTTCACATTTCTAAAGGCAGTCATGGCGCCCTGTCTGGATGACCAACCAGACAGGACAGGAAACAGGATGTTGTGTCTTCTTTTTGGTTAAAATTCACGTCAAGTGGCCACGAAAAGGTTCTTCTTGGCTACGGATGCAAAATCAGAAACTGTAATTGATCGGATGTCAGCGATGTCAAGCCCCGGCCGGACCTGGAAAAGTCAGGGAAAATTAAGTTCTTTTTTTAAATATCATTGACATTCAACGTTTTCATGTTGTCACCTTTTGGATGACTTAACTTGCAAAATTTGTCACGTTTCCGAAAACAAGACTCGTAAAATTTTTAGTTTATAAAGTGAAATTTGCAAAAACGTCAACGGTTTCCGAGTAAAAATTTGCAAAATTTTACACGTTTTCGAAGAAAAACATGCTATAATCTTCACGTTTCTAATAAACAACTCGTAAAATTTTCCACGTTTCGGATGTCAAACTTGCAAACTTTTTTTCCAAGTTTGGAAGACAAACTTGCAAAATTTTCCACGTTTACGAAGACAAAACTCGCAAAATTTTCAGTTTACTTTTTCTGAAGTAAAATTTCCAAAAATATCAACAGATTCCTGAGGACAAAATTGCAAAATTTTCCACTTTTTTCGATCACAAATTTTCATTATTTACCGAATACAAGATTGTCACATTCTAAAAACTTTTCATGTTAAAAAAATTCATTTTCATGATTCCATGTTAATTTTCAAAATTGCCTTTAGTTAATTTAAAAAAAAAAAAACATTTGCTAGTGTCAAATTTGCAAAATATGTCAATTTTTTACGTTGTCACTGGTTAGGGAATTTTTTTTTAAAATCCTGGAAAAGTCAAGAAAATTAAAAATAAAAATTTTGAGGAAGTCCTGATTTTTCTTGTTTAAAAGATAATTTTTAAACCTTTTAATAATGTTAATAACATTTTATTTTATGCCAATTTAAGATTGCCACATGAATCATTCTATAAGTTTCTCCATATCATAAAATCTTGCAAATGAAGTAAAGTAAAAATGAATAGTTTTTTGCGACAACGGTAAATGCACATCGTTTAGTGTCGTGATGTCCTGTATTTCCTAAAATTGTCTTATTTTTTCCTATATCTGTCCTATTTATTTGCGGCAAAATGTCCTATAAATTTTATAAATGCTCGAGAAAAATGAAAAGTTTGCAGATTTGTACTGGGAAAATTTAAAAACTTGCAAATAGACCCAGAGTTAAGTTCTGTGACATTTTTTAAGACTGGAGATATACTGTTTATTGACAGGATATTTTTTATCAAGTAGACGTACAAGTTGGCCATACCCCACTTCAATGGCCCCTTGTCGGAATTCTGTAATGTTCCAGAATTTCGAGCTTTTTCAGACTTTTGAACATTTACCATAATGTCGAACGTGTCCCCGAATTTCGAACTTGTTCCCTAATTTCGAACATTTTTTTATAATTTTGGACAAGTAATAAGAATGAACACTTCAGTAACCGGTGACATGTAATTGCGCGTCAACTCCTTGCTGCGTTTGTGTCTCTGTCATGCATACATTACATCGGATTTGAAATGTTTCAATTTTAAGCTTTAAAATGTTTTGAAATTGAGCCTGAACATTTTTTTAACGTTATTAAATTTATTTAGAAAATCTTGGGATGTTTTAAACGTTTGAAAATTCATTGAAATCTTTTAAAATTTTCGTAGAATTTTGTTTGAATGTTTTAAAATTAGCCGTTTCTAAGCAGGAAAATTTATAGGGGAAAATGTTTTAAAATTGATAGAAAAAATTGCTTTGTTTTTTAAAAAAATCGTATCGGTTCAAACGAAAAATAACTTGGATTTTTTGTATTTGAATAAAACGGCGGCTTATTGCTTAAGTGAAACTGCAGCAAATTAATAAGTGAAAAAGCAGCGTTTCCATGGACAAGAGTTGAACAAAAGTAATGGACCCTAATAGTAGATAAACTATTTATAAAGCCATGAAAAATATTATTATAAAAGGAGAAAAATTGCAGGAAAAATCTATAAAAATATGTTAAGAACATTCAGTCAGAGGTCTTATTCGTTACCGTGCAAAGTTGGCTGGGTGGTTAACGCTCAGGCTTTGTAATCGGTAGACTCGGGTTCGATTCCCAGGTCAGTTTTCCTAACTTTGGTTTTCGTGGTTTCTCAAAGTTGTTTCTAGACCTTCTTAATTCCTACAGAAATCGTCCACGACCGTACTTTCTGACCCCTATACCCATAAGATTCAAAAACAGTTTTTAAAAGTGATTAAAAGTTATTCAAATTATTTAAAAAATGGAATTCTTTAAAATTTAAAACGTTTTCCATAATTTAAAAAAAAATTCATAATATTCATCTTCAAAAATTTGTAAAAAATTCGAACGAAATTCAAAGATGCAAAAGTTAATTAAAACGTTTTTCAGAAAATTAACAGACTTTTAAATTACCTTTTTTAAAATTAGAATGATTTTAAGTTTTTTAAAATCTCGAAAGTTGTTTTTTTTCTTAAAAATTTAGAACGTTTTCCATAGTTTAAAAGGTTTCCTCATAAAATTAAAAAAAGTTTTAGAATGTGAAAAGTCTTGTTTCAAAATTAGAATTTTTTTTCTTAAATTGTGAAGTAATTAAAAAATTGGTTTTAAAATGTGAAATGTCTTCAAAATTCAATTTTTTTTCTTCAAAAAAGCTTTTTGAGCGCATCTTTTCGAAATTTTGAATTATTTTTTTTTTAAATTTCTAACGACATTTTTTCACAATTTTGAACGTGATTAAAAATGTAATCGATGTCGATATCGTGTAACAAGTCATTAATTTTTTTAACAGGCCGCTGTTGAAAAACGTGAATGGCGTACGTGTTACACGATTGTGAACATTGATTACAGCAACATCTAAGATGATGCTAACAAATCTTTCAGGCAAAACTTACTTTGTTTTAAACACAGATTTATAATTTGCACACAAAAAATAGGGGGTCCTATTTAAAATTTCAGAAACCTCCCCGGTCAACCTCTCCTCCTTTGGGGGACCAGGAAGCCCTTCATTTTCACGTAATTTAAAAGGCAAGTTTACAATTTTTTTTAAAAAATATTGGACAAATCATGACAAACGGGCCAACCGGTATTATATTGTATTCTTTACCTACGAGGAGCGCAATCAAATTACTTTTTTTACAAAAGCGGGCTATATCACCCAAAAAAGTTGGAAAACTATGGTTTACATTAATTATTGATTTCAAAAATGAAAGGTGGCTTTTTTTCTGAGAAGTTACGGTGGGTATGGCTAGAAACACAACAAAACTTCTAGGCGAGAATGTTACTTTTTTTTACCACTAGCGCCAACCAGCGGGCAAACCATCGGTAATTTAAATGCATTACCAATATTTGCATGCTGGTTGGCACTAGTGGTCAAAAAAAGGAACATTCTCGCATAGAAGTTTTGTTGTGTTCGTACCCTTTTTTTTTATTTAAAGGGAGCGGTAAGCAACAAAAGTTGGGAACCTCTGATCTACACCTACGCTAGAGAACTGTTACAACCTATATTTAATACCATTTGGTTTTAATAATTTAAAGATCTGCATATCAAAGGGTGATCATATGATATTTCATAGGGTGACGGTCATGGCCAATTTGTTATAGGAACTATCCCAGCATTCACCTGGAGAAATTGTGGGAAACCATGAAAAACCACAACCGAGGATAGCCGACACAGGAATCGAACCCAGGTCTACCGAATGCAAGACTAGGATGCTAACTTCTAAGCTACCTTGCTTGGTGATCATAGTGATCATCGGTGCTCCTAATATACCTCACTTCACTAGATGTGATGACACTGGTGAGAAATGCCTCAACTAATACAAGTTCCCAATTACTTTTATTAATTGAATTCTATATTTCTTAACCTATATTGAATTACCGTTCCATGTTTAAAATTTAAAGATTTGCATGTTAAATAAAAAAAGTTAAAAGTAAACGTACGAGTATTTTTATCATAATTATGTGTAACGCGCATTTTCGTTAAGGAACTTCCGCTCAAAGCCTCTGCTGTCGACTTCCTCGCTTGTAGTGGTCAACAAGTGATGGTCATCTCCTGCAGGGGGCGGTCCTTGGGCATGCAACGCATTTTTGATAACCTCGTGTTTTTTTCAACTAATCTTTAAGTTTCCGTTTACAAATTTGCAAAATTCTCTGTATTTGCAATGTCCAACTCGTACAATTTTCCACACATTATGCATGGTAATTTTATTCTCTTATTGAACAACCTTCACTTTATCCTGTAGCACATATTGGCCACTGTGTCATGAATCATCGCATATGTCTTTGATAAAAACGCAGAGCAAGAAAATTACATTCCAATGCAAATTTCCGTCTTATTTAAAAGATTCACGGCTGTGTTAGTCTTGAACCATCCCGGTTGTGCCCTCGATGATTTAAGATGGTCAAGCCAACTACTTGACCCGTTGAATCTGCCGCAGGTAGCAATGCTCCTCTCAGAGGGGTTTGGGGTACATATATGGCGTCTATAGTTTGGGCCCATACATTGGGATTGCCTTAGAATTAAAGTGATGCTTTCACTGAGTGTTGTGTTAACCCTTTCTTTCCTTTATTCGATTGACTAAACATAAAGAATTGCATCACCAATGATAGATTTCCTAACAGTTTCTGCTAGCGCCTATCGTCTTAAAATGTCCTCTCAGGGACAATCATAATGGTTTGAACGTATGGCTGACTCCAGCCTTCTACCAATACACTAGCTATCAGATCAACACAGTAGTACACTCCTTGCACTATTTTTAAATACACAAGATCAACATGATAACACATAACGCTAGTAAGATCACTATTCCTTATCAACAAGTCTAACAGACTAAGACATTTCATCTCACTAAAAGTTGTCCTAGTAGCACAAGTCTGGAGCTGTATCCACCGTAGTCTGCATATCTTCTCTGGCACTCAGTTTTATCCACGCAGGTTGGTTTTTGGCAGGTTGTATTCACTATGCACTCGTGACTGGTCACTGACTTCTCTATCCACTGGTTTTCTGACTCTCCGACTCTCTGTCGATAGAAAAATTGGTCCTCCTTATACAGTATACCTTGAGGACTGCTGCTGACATCACACACAGGTTCGAGGGGGCCAGCTTCTTTCCGCTGGCACAGAAAGGTTTTAGTTTTTTGTTTCCTACCTGTGCCCAGATAAAGGGGTTACCTTTTACCTTTCATGGGCGAGATAGTTCCACTGGGCCTGTTGGTGTCAGGGTTTCACATCTTCCCTGCAAGGCCTCTAGCTTCATCCCAATCTGGTGTGGTTGTTCAGACCTTCTGGCGACATAGGGCTCCAGAGTTATTAATTCGACCATGTCTTGTCTTATTGGTTCCTCAGTGTCCCTGCTCTGGGTCTAAAGTTTGTTATTGAAATTTAGCATTCTTGATTACTCATTGTCCAAGTTCATTTTGTCCACCATCTTGACCTGCATTCGGTTGTTAGTGCATTCGGTCCTCCATCTTGGCCTTCATTTGGTTGCGAGTGCATTTGATCTGCCATGTTGGCCTTCATTGGTTGCACTCAAGCATCCTGTTATTTATTGGCTTATGAAGTTCTTATAAACTTGGTAACACGTCCTTAGGTTGCGTTGGTCACAGATGCTTGTTTAAGCCTGTCTGCGAGGCTAATCTGAAAGGGGATTTCTAGAACTGCTTACGTAGCGTGTTTTCTGGGGTTTCCCAAAATCGCTGCTGGTTTTACGATTGGCAATTCCCTAAAATAGTGAGTGTCTTACGTTGCACACAGCTTGCCTTGCCCAACAACCACCTGGTGTGAACTCTGCAACTTACAGCTGTATTACATACAAACGGGTTTATGATGGATCAAGGTTAATTCTAAGAAATTTTTCATGATTTATCCAAGTTGATTCTACGAATTTTTTCACGATTTTTCCACTATATGTATCGAGGTTAATTCTACGAAGTATTCCATGATAATATCTGTTATCAATTTACAAAATTCTACAACATCGTTTTTGTAGACATTTTGTAAATTTCGCAATATTGTAACTTTTTTAAAAGTCCTTTTCACAATTTCGGACCAATTTTTACAGAATTTACGTCACCATATATGTCCAATTAATAAATTTGACAGTCAGTGTATAATTTTAGCTGAATCTTAGAGCGCTTGTCTTTCAACCAGCATGTCCAATTTCGACTCTTGATGAGGGTATTATTTTTTTCTTAATTTAATTCAATTTAATTCAATTCAACTCAATGAGGCCTCTAGCTTCATCCCAATCTGGTGTGGTTGTTCAGACCTTCTGGCAACATGGGGCTCCAGAGTTATTAATTCAACCATGTCTTGTCTTATTGGTTTCTCAGTGTCCCTGCTATAAGTCTAAAGTTTGTTATTGAAATTTAGCATCCTGGATTACTCATTGTCCAAGTTCATTTCGTTCACCATCTTGACATGCATTCGGTTGTTAGTGCATTCGGTCCTCCATCTTGGCCTTCATTTGGTTGTGAGTGCATTTGATCCGCCATGTTGGCCTTCATTGGTTGCACTCAAGCATCATGTTATTTATTTGCTAATGAAATTCATATGGACTTGGTAACATGTCCTTAGGTTGCGTTGGTCACAGATGCTTGTCCAAGCCTGTCTGCGAGGCAAGTCTAAAAGGGGATTCCTAGAACTGCTTACGTAGCGTGTTCTCTGGGGTTTCCCAGAATTGCTGCTGGTTTCACGATTGGCAATTCCCTAAAATAGTGAGTGTCTTACGTTGCACACAGCTTGCCTTGCCCAACAACCACCTGGTGTGAACTCTGCAACTTACAGCTGTATTACATACAAACGGGTTTATGATGGATCAAGGTTAATTCTAAGAAATTTTTCATGATTTATCCAAGTTGATTCTACGAATTTTTTCACGATTTTCCACTATTTTCCACTATTATACAAATTGTAATACATATTTTTTTCTATATTTCTCATCCTCTCAATATTATATAATTTTTTTTCAGAATTTTTTTGATGTTAAGGCCTACATAAAAATTTAAACGATTTTTACTGCAAATTTTTGCACGATAGTTGAATTTTTAACTTTAGGCGCTGGATTTCCGGGTTCAATTCCCGGTGGGGGGAAATTTTTTTCTCAATTTTATACAAAATTACACAGGTATTGTTTTACTTATTCTTTATAATCTTAACATTACGTAATTTTTTTCTGATTAATTTAAATTTCTGATTGATTTTTCTAGAAAATATTTCAATTTTTCGTAAATCTGTTTGCTATTCTGATCTATCTTTAAAAGAACGAAATGTCTTTTTATCCTGTCGCTCTACTTTTTTTATTTCTCTTATCAAACAGTATAGGTTGTCGTTGTTGTTGTTGTTGTTGTTGTTAGCCCGGGGTTATCTCAGATCGAATCACGAAAATCGATTCACGTCCCCTCTTTTATTAAATAATCGAATCAAAAGCTGGCGCGTTGATTTTTCATTAGGATTTTATCGAAATGAGAGCATCACGCTGGATGTCAGATAGCTCACGTACATTCGATTTATTTCATGAACATTGAATTTTAATTACAGAAAAACAGGACGTGACAACAACTTGATTTTTAACCTAAAATTGGGCTGTCTTTATTTAATTGAATTCAACTCAGTACTTAACAGTCAGCAATTACATGCCTTATGGTAGGGAGGTCAAGCTCATTTTTAGAAAAAAGAGCCTACATCATTTGCGACTTAGTTATCATTGTTAAACTGCTCAAAGCTATTGAAAATCAACTTGATTCGCTAGAAGGATTCGTCGAGTGCATCGAGGGTTCCTATGAGCAACCAATTTCACACCGAGTCCACTATACCAGCGACCAGTGTTGGTCATCCAACGCAGGCCAGGACAAAGGGGGGGCAGAGGGGCTATATGGGTTAAATGACACTTTTTTCCCAACAATATTCCCCCAGAGTTCTTTTTCCGGACTGTTTTTCCCCAACAATTTTTACCGAGGACATTTGTCCCCAACCATAATTTTACCCCAAACATTGTTTCCTCGTATTATTTTCCTAAGGACATTTCTTCCCATGACTTTATCTCACCAGACATATATTCACAGGCAACTTTTTCCCCAACAATACTTCCCCGAAGGTTCTTTCCCGGACTTGTTATCCCTAACATTTCTTCTCCAGGACAATTGTTCCCATCAATAATTTTACACTGGACACTGCCCCCTAAACATTTATCCTTCCAAAATTTATTTCTAAGGCCATATTTGTACAGGAGAATTTGTAAATGATAATTGACCATGGCAATTAACCCTTTTAATAATATTAATAACATTTACATTTTTTGCAAATTTATGATTGCCACATGAATCATTCTATAAGTTCCTCTATACCTTAAAATCTTGCAAATGTATTAAAAGTGTAGGCCTAAGTAAACAGTTTTTCCGCGACAATGGTGAATGCACATCGTTTAGTGTTGTGATGTCCTATATTTCTTAAAAATTGCCCTATTTTGTCCTATTTTTTGGGGCAAAGTGTCCTATAAATCTTATATAGTCAAGCTTAAAAGTGTCTGGGATACCTGAAATTGGAACACTTGAAAGGATTGACATGTTATTTCTAATAAGCGTACTTAAATAACAAATGTAGGGGTCAATATTACCTTGGGAAAAAAAGGTAGGGGGAATTATTACCTCGGGAAGAATTGTAGTGGAAAAGAAACCCCTCGCGAAAATATGTGGTGGAAAATACTGTCCTCGGAAAAAAAATACTGAAGGAAAAACTGTCCGAGGAACAAGTGCTGGGGGAAAATTGTCTACGGGGAGAAATGTCTGGGAGAAAAATGTCCGGAAAAAACAAAGAAGCCGAAAAAAATATACTGGGGAAAACATGTCCGGGAAATAATGTCCGGGGGAAAAGTGTTGGGGGAAATATGTCAGTGAACCGGCCATATGGCCCGGGCCTATAAAGCCAAGGGGAGCCTCCAAGGCGTAGATTTTACACTAGATAGAAATGATATTTTTAATTTTGGCTGCAAAATATTTAAATTTCACATTTAAGGAGGAATTGTGTCTGAAAGGCGGCGGATCAAAGAAAAGGTATCAAAGCTACATCCTCTATTTTTTTAGTTAATCACCTGCAACTGCACTGGTTGCCCTAGTTTTGCACATTTTGTGATATTTTTAGCAAGTGTGAGATTCTCTGTCTCTGCAATGTCCCTTTCTGGGTCATAAACAAAGGTCGGTAAATGGGACTACAGATTTCTACAATGTTTTTGGGGCGAAATTTGGAAAAAATTTCCAGTTTCTGATCACAAACTTTAAAAATTCTTCTGGTTTTCCAAACAAAAATTTGCAAAATTCTTGCAAAACAATTTTTAAAAAAATTCTACATTTTCCCTGAATGAAATTTCGCAATATTTTTAACAGTTTAAGAGGACAAATTTGCCAAGTTAACCACAGTTTTTGAGCAATTATTTGCAAAATTTTCGCATGTTTTTGATTACAGATTTCTGCAATTGTTTTCGTGGAGAAATTTGCACAATTTTCTGAGGAGCACAAATATGCAAAATGATCCAGTTTTACCCAAGTAAAAATTTGCCACATTCTCTACGCTTTCCCTGGGAAAAAAATTCGCAAGATTTTTAACAATTTCTGCGCAAAATGTACTAAATTTTGCAGGGTTTTCCGAGTTCAAATTTGCAAACTTCTACTAGTTTTTTAAAGAAAAAACTAGCCAAATATTTTAGCCAAACAAATTGTCAATATTTCCAAAAGTTTTAAACACATATGTGAAAAATTTTCAACGACTTTCGAGTATAGAGTTCTACGAATTTTAAGTTATTAGAAGCAAAATTTGGAAATATATTTTAGTTTCTCCAGAGTAAAAATTTTCAACATTTTTCACGTTTCCCCATATTCCCATACGTTTCACATACTCTCAAAAAATTCAAATATTTTACATGATTAAAAAATGTAATGACTAGGTTGAAGTGGGGCCTATATTTTTCTCTGGACTGGGCCAATGTCCAGCTCGACCCGGCCCTGATCCGACGCCGTTGTGGTATTTAGGACTGATTTTACTTTCTTCGGCCATTATCCTGACATTTCTTCAGTAAGTCTTTTACCTGTTTACCTGAAACATCCCAGATGAGGCTTCTGGTCCAAGGATTCCAATAAATACTGTGACACCGCAATTTCCAAACATTGAAGCCCGGAAAACACAGGTTTATTACAAAAGAAAAAAAAGGTACAAAAAGCGCCAGAATGCGAACGCATAACAAGTAGGAACTTACACGCTAATCGCCCAACATAGCCGGGGAACAAGAAGCACCGGCGACTGAGCCTAGCCAAGTAGTCCGCGCTTTGGACTACTGGGACCTGAGACGCAATCCGCGTCAGAGAGAGAACCCTGAACAACATACGAGGAGAACTACCCTAATCCTGCAAGTATAGTCCGCCCTCGTGTGTAGTCCGCCCTCATGTAAAGTCCGCACTTTTTTCCCAAAAAATTTAAAAATCA
>JAQGBX010000860.1:0-29724 GCA_034698745.1 Megaphyllum sjaelandicum
TAAGGGACAAGGCAACACTGGGGGATAGAAATAAGAACTTAAAGAAGGTCAGCAGTGCATTTAGGTGGGGAACGCCTGAATATATACTGTACTGTACATAGATTCCTATATATATAGATCTATACATGTATACAGTGTATATTCAGTTTCCACAAATAATTATACAAATAGTTATTAAACACGTGATTAAAATCCATTATTAAATAAGATGAAAAATACATTATTTGTATACAAATACTCGCATGTAAAATATTTTTATATACACATTAAAAAATTTAATTAGCTTTTATTAACATTTCTAACGTTGTTGATAAACATTATTTTTTTGGCTTAAAATCCTGCGCAACTGCGAATTGCAGATTTAATGGGTAAAAAAGTTCAACAGCTTCCTCGGCAGTGATTTTATTTATTGATAAATTGTTAGTCACTTAAATTATTACTTAGGCCGAATTTCGGCCATTGTCATACCCCTCCCATGTGAGGTGTAACTTGTAAGGGACAAGGCAACACTGGGGGATAGAAATAAGAACTTAAAGAAGGTCAGCAGTGCATTTAGGTGGGGAACGCCTTTCATGCAATATAGGAAAAAAGGGCCTTTATTAGATGCGCCAGTATTGAAATCCTATAAAAGGATAAGTGCAGAACATATAGATGAAGCCACTGCTCCGGGTGCTACAAGTTTTATCAACTTTTGATACTTCCAGTTTGCGCTAAGCGGTGACGCCAAGAGTTCTAAGGAGATCTCTAAGCCGCCATCTTGAATTTTTTCATTTTTCTGAAACGAATTGAATTTCTCTTACGATTTAGGATAATTTAGAGTTGAAGAGTCGCTCCATTTTTTCCGTATTTTCATTGTTACGCATGAACCGCAGACTTCAAAACTACCGGAAATTATATTCGAAATAAAATACTTCGTAATTTATGAGCGGTTTTCGAAATATCAACGCACCATTTCCGCATTTTTATTTTTCAAACCAATTCGACTTATACATATATATTTTTTATATTGATTTGGATATTCATTCATATATGGAGTTTTGTGTCGTTTTGTAGCTATTTGAATTTTTAATCATTTCATTCGCAATGAAATGCGGAAGAAATGCGTGCACGAAGATGGACGAATTTTAAATAAATGTATTATTTATATCAGAAGATGGTTTCTAAATGTTGTAACGCACAGTATATATATAGGGTTGCTCTTAAAGTCACGCGTGCAGCGTAACCCCATTTATGTCTTCGAGAGAGTTTCTGGACATAAGGTCAGTAGAGTGGAGACCTATTTTCGGATGCGACCTTTCGCTACCAAATGTCTAGGAGATCATTTTTGAAAACATGGAGCATTTATAAAAATGAACGCATTGGTGTTGACCTCAGCACGGTGACATTCAGACTCGGCAACAGGGAGCTTTGCATACGAAGTTGTTTTTAACGCAAATTGGGACAAACATTAACGAACGAGTTCAACTAATGCACACGTATATAAGATGATGAAATGACCATCCTTAAATGAAACCTCGCAGTTAATTATTTCTATAAAGGTAAATGAAAAAAATTATTTTTTTTTTTTAAAATGCGAAACATTTATGTCTATAGCTTCAATATACCACTTGATTTGTTCTTAAATATAGAAAGCGATTGTGTCATTTTTAGGATGAAAGGAATCTAGAGTAATAATAATTTTTTCGGTTTCAACCCGGTAAATGCAAAGTTAAACAATAAGACTGGAAACAATAATCAAATAAGGATTATTGTCCTTTGATGCACAACTCATCAAAGGGTGCATGCGAGCACAAAGAATGCTTACTTTCGACGTGCTTCTTTCAGCTTCTTTCGTGCTTGTTTTCAGCTTGTTGTTTCCAGCTTTAAGGTGCACAATGAATGCTGATATCAGCGTGATGGTCAGTGTGCTTGGTGGCGCCGCTGCAGGCGTTGTGCTATAGGTGAAAAATTCCGCGTAAAACCTTACACATGCGCATATATATCTCAGGATGAGCGCGGGATACATTTTTACAGTACATAGACGATTATGTGTGCAGGGCTACACTTTTAACCAATAGTGAGTGATCTGCGTGCCACTGCCACTCTGGGTGTTAAAAATCTGCTTTCGAATTTCCAAAAAAAATGTTACAAACATTCTTGAAAGCGTATAAGCGCTTCTTGTAAACTCAGCCTGCCTTAGCTAAGCTCTTTTTGTGGGCACCCTCATTTAAAACGCATTCCGCATTCTTATCCCGCTAGCTGCACATGGCGCTTGTGTACGCTAAGTGGTAGAGAGCCTATCTAAGTGGTAAGCGCCTGCGATAATTCATTCTTTGTGCTCGCACCCAGAAGTTGGAAATAAGCGCGCATGGGTTATTTCCTCCTTAAATAGAAAAATTGAAGTTTATGGGGGAATTGAAAGATATTTTCATAATTCCTGTAGTAATTTTATTAGTTTTGAACAAGAATTTTGTTACGAATTTATTTCAGAACGTTTGTTTAACTAAGCTCTTTTTTTAACTATACATTAAGTTAGACCATAACTAAGGTATACGCTATTCATTTTTTTGCAATTTAATTTAATTTAATTTTTTTTAAAAAAACCATAAAATCAAGTTTGTCTATTAAGTACTATTGCGGGTATAGTGATTGTAGATCGCCTCAAGGTGACCAAAACTTGGCTTCGAAAGCCAAGTTTCAGTTTAAATTTTGCACGTCTTTTCTCCAAATACAAATCGCGTGGACCGAGATGGCCAATGACGTCACGGCACTGACCATCCGTCGGAGTCATTTGATTGGCCGGTTTGGCGAATTTCTCATTGAGGTCGCGATTTTTCAGCCCAGTCGAAGAAAAGAAAAGTCCCGTATTTTGAAAGGCCGCTAGGGTGGTTTGACCGGTTGCTCGTACACCACCATCACCACCACTACCACCGTCGTACGTCGCTCCAAACCTCTACTTCTTAACTTCTACCTACCCACCTACATTTTTTTTTTTTTTTTAGTTTCAAACTATAGCGTGCACATTTTTCTCACGGCTGCCTCGTTTTTGGCCGAATGAAATAGAGCGAATCGAGCGACCGAGCGCGCACTCTCAGGAATATTTGTGAACGAGCAACATCGCGCAAAAGAGCTGCCCAAAAACACAAAGTCGGGATATTTGAGCATCGAGAATCGCGCAGCATTTTGCGATTTGAATATTTTTTTATTTCCTAGGAAGCACATCGCGGCGCTATTCCAGCGCTTTTGCCACCGGAAATGGTGAGTCCGAAATCTGTTTATATCTTAGACGTTTTATTTTTCGGCGTATTATTTATAAGTTAGAAGTTCAATTTCGTCCGAACTAAGAACTACTTGTAAGAGCTATAGAAACTTAGACATCTAAGTTTAAAGTTCAATTCCTTCCGAAATCTGCATGCTTACCTTTGAAGTTCAATTCCTTCCGAGCTAAGAACTACGTACTTGTAAGAGCTATTCCTTTTCTCGGAAGTAGACACTTTTAATCCGAGATTGTAGTAGGTTTGAATACTATACAAACCTGGAAAACCTGGAAAAGTCAGGGAAATTAAACGCTGTCATGGCGATCCAAAATTAAAACTTTTATAAGGTTAGCTCAGGGCCCATTTTCCGAGTAAAATTTTTTAAACTTTTCCACATTTTCGGGGTAAGCCACAGATTTGCAAAATTTTACACGTTTTCCTGTACAGAATTGCAAAATTTCCCACTTATTCCGAGCCCAAATTGTTAACATTTTTCCAATATCAAATTCTCCCATTTTAAAAAATGTTCGTGCAATTTTTTTTAAAATTTTCATTAGTGAAATTGTCGTTAGTAAATTTAAAAAAAAAAGTTCCAGCATCAATTTTGGAAAATGTCGATTTTTCACATTGTCATAGGTCAGGGAAATTTTTTTAATACCAGGAAAAGTCAGGGAATTTGAAAATGAAATTTCTGGAGAAGCCCTGCTACATTTTAATGTACATTTCTCATTGTTTTATTTTGACTTAATATGTAACCTACATGCAGGTATAGCCGGTCTGATAGAATTTTTTTTATTTCGATTAAAACTATGTTAATAAACGCGTTTTACATGATTTACGCGCGTTCCTGTCAAAAGGAATCGTGCAATTTTCAAAATTAACGTAACACCAACGTGTGATGATTTCGTGCACATGGAAACGTGCCGGTTGCTTTGGACATGTTTTTATTTGGTGTTTTTGTAATGTGTCAAGAAAGCTGGTTTTCCAATAGCGTGAATAAAAATTGCCGAAAAAACGATTAAACTATATGAAACTATAGCTGATAGTTTCATGTCATATGTTATACAAAAAAGTGTTCAAGTTCTTCCAGTTGAAGACTTTATAAGTTGAACAGGGTGGCCACAGGTCAGAAAAGTCAGGAGAAAAAAGGGGTCGTGGAAGTTATGGAAATGTCAGGGAAATTTTCCCAAATAAAAGAAAAATGCTATTTGTGCACTCAGTCTGTAGCAGCTCCATCCCCAATCCTCTTCAGCTATATAGACTCGTAACAAAATCTAGTGTTTTGCCAAGCTCATATATCATTGCAATTGTTATTTTACTTTTCATTATTGCAAAAAAAAATGATATGCATTAACGAGTAAGTTTTGGTCAGGGGATTTAGGATTTTATTCAGGGAAAAGTCAGGGAAATTGAAAATGAAAATTTTGTGGCCACCCTGGTTAAAGGATTTCCAAAGATGCCATACAAATTATCGTAAAAATGGTCATATGTTTAATTTCTTGAGTGTGTCAGGCTGAAATAAGCTTCCTATTATAAGAGAAAAATGTATGTAAATACAAATTATTCTTGTCTTATTTTTCGGGTCAGTCTTTGTCGTGCTCAAAACCTGACACATTTTGTGAGAGAAAAAATTCGATGAGTTGGCCACGTCTCAGTATTTTATTCTCAAGTTATTATAACTTCCGCGTGTTCAAATATAAAATGAATAACATCTACGGCACAACCTCGTTAAGACGAATCTCAAGGGACGTCGAGATTCGTTTCTTTTTTTTTTTGTCACGGAATTCCTCGCTATATAACGTACACTTTTTCATATTGCCTAAAGTTCGTTTTAACGCGGGAACTTGGGAAACTGGCAAGAGCATTCGTTTTAGCCGAATTAATAACCGAATTCAGGGTTCCCCCAGACCTGGAAAACCTAGAAAAGTCAGGGAAGAATGGTTTATTTTGATAAAGTCAGGAAAATTCAACGCAGTCATGCATGGCGATCCAAAATTGATACTTTTACAAGGTATAGCTCAGGGCCTATTTTTCGAGTAGAAATTTGCAAAACTTGTCCACATTTTCGGAGTACAGATTTGCAAAATTTTGCACGTTTTCCGAGTAAAAATTAGCAAAATTGTCCATACGTTTTCAATGTATATAAATTTTCAAAATTCTCTAGATTTTCAGAGTACAAATTATACACATTTTCCGAGGACAAAACTGCAAAATTTCCCACTTTTTTTTTCGAGCACAAATTTTTAACATTTTTCGAATAGTAAATTTTAAAAAATATTTTCCAGTGTCAATTTTTCAGGGAATTGGTCATTTCAGGGATTTTTTTTTTTAAATCTAGAAAAGTCAGGAAAGTTAAAAATGAAATTTCTGGGGGGACCCTGTTTACCAGAAATTCGTAAAAAACGAGTTCTTCCTAATGAGCTTTAAGTGTTACGCAATTCATTACCAGAAATATGAAATTATTCCAGATTGCATTGTGTTGGTTCGATATACTTTTTTGTACAGAATTTTTTTCTTTTCTTTTGAAATTGTTATTTAACGAGAGATCGAAGATGCGCAACGGTGAAATCAGGCCCAGGGGACGAGTTGTCTGATATCGGAAATGGCCAACGTTGACCTAAATTATTGAACTTAATTCCGCCTTCAGTCAGTGTAAGAAACATTACGGAAATGAGTCGAAACGGTAATAACACCTGTTGAAAGCAGCTTTCGTTTGACTGCAGCTTGAAATGGTGTTGCTATTACATATTTTCTAAGTTATCTTCAAAATACTGTATAAGACGCGTGCAATTGGAACACCTTACACGTACGTTTTCAGGTGGATCACAGCTGCCTTTTTAAATGGATTTACAATATTGTGATGGTGAAATATTACTGAATTGTGCAACACTGGAGATTCACGTTAACCGAATAATATTTCAGCTGTGGAATTTGCGATGTTAATTGAATTGCAGCTGCACTAAAAATACCCGTGAAATTCATACATGTACATACTGTATTCAATTCAACTCCGTATACCCTATAAAGTCAGCAAATAAATATACATATGGTAGGGGGGTCTCGCAATAGATTTTCAGTATTTAACTCCTGCACGATGCTTAAAATTTAATTACATGCAGTAAAACCTGGAAAAGTGAAAAACTTTGAATGGTGACCACCTGTTTATGTTGACCACTTTTAAGTGTATTGTTTTTCTGGTGTAGATTTCCTTCATAAGAATTCTCTGTACAGTGACTAGTGTGTGTTGTCTTTTTTTCAATTTTTACACTGCCAATTAATGCACCTTAAAAAGTGACCAGATACCAGATGATTCTGTACTTTTTTGGTTTTTTGGTAATTTACTATGTGTATTAAAGTCTACTTGTATAAGTGCAGTGTACATTTCAATCATTTTAATTTAAGTCAAGCATTCTTTGTACCACCTGTGTACAGTGACCCACACAGCATTTTATTTTCTGGTCACTCTTAACAGGTTTTACTGTAGATTCAATAGATTTTCTAGCTGCATTAAGTCCTAATAAGAAATTAAGTACACTTTACACCTTTTTCTATGCGTTATTGTACAAAGTATGAATATATACATTATATTTATGAATATTGTTAATGCTTAAGTTCTGAAAAAACCTTTGTAACACTTTGACCATGTTACCAGTTCTATTGCGAAAATACAAATCTTAATGACTTTTGATGGAATTGGAAGACGGTAATGGCCGATTTAATATATAGATAGGATCATGGGTTTGCATTCGTTGGTACTTATAAATTAAAAAATTAAAATTACCGACCACTTGCGCCAACTACCGGGCAAACAATTGGTAATGCATTTCAAATGAGGACGAGGTGTACCAAAATGAGGTACAAAATATTTGAAATGCGTGACTCGAAACTATACGCTGAAATGCGGTAAATTTATGGTTAATCAACTAAAATTGCGTGGCTTCCTTTTTAATTTTAACATTTTAACGTTTTCCTGTTGTTTTTCTACCGGCGCTTGTCTTAACTAAAGATTTATTTTTCGCAAGTCAAAATTCTAGTATATCAGTCAACCCGTAAGTAATTATTTTTAACGAAAACGGAAATTTTTGGCAAATTAAAAAAGATTTCACTCCGCTTTGTTAACAAAGCGTATAATACGCACAATGCGTGATTTCGCTCTTACGTAGAAATTAAGGCAGGATTTTACCCTTTGGAAACTTTTCACCAAAAATTCTCATCTCTAAAATGGCATTTCGAGAAGTCTACAAACTTTCACCGTGTTAATTTTTGGTCAAAATTCAGTCTACACTATTGTTTGGTTTAATTTAAAAGCCATATCCTGTATAATTTAATTTCGTTATTTGTGCGAAGAAAAATTTCGTTCTAAAAAATCTCACGATTAAATGGCAATTAGACAAAAAATTCTAAAAACTGTTATTAATTAAATGGAACGAATGACGTGAAGAAAATGTACATGCCTCGAGGTTCGTTGCACCAATGTCTCATTAAAGCGTATCAAATACTTCTATGATTAATTATACATGTATGTCGTATTCTTTAAAAAATACGTTAATTTATTATGCATAAATTCTGAGAATTTGTAAAATATAATTTGATAATGTCTGATATATCAGTAATATATCTAAATATTTGCGTGAACAAGTAATGTAATAGTAACTTAGTAAGGGTACTCAGGCACTGTAGAAATCGTACGTAGGCAGTTGTGAAGTCATGTGTGCAAAAAAGAATGCATTAATTAGTCAAAAACTGCAAAAACCTTGAGTGAATCAACTTTTTAAACAAATTAATATGTCGATATTGCACAAGTGATTTTATGACTGCCAGAGTGCAAGGGTTTCCCCAGACCTGGAAAATCTGAAAAAGTCAGGGAACTTTATAATGACTGGAAAAGTCAAGAAAGAATGGCTTATTTTGAAAAAGTAAGGGAAATTCAACGCAGCCATGGCGATCCAAAATTAATATTTCTATATATGATTAGCTGAATGCCCATTTTCTGAATACAAATTTGCAATATTTTCCAAGCACAAATTTTCAACATTTTCAAACATTTTCCGAATACAAAATTGTCACATTTTAAAGACATTTTAATAAATTGTAAACTGTTGAATTTTTCACATTGTTATTGGTCAGGGAATTTTTTAAAACCGGAAAAGTCAAGGAAATTGAAAATGAAATTTCTTGAGGATGCATGATTACGATTCGTAAATCTTCCGATAGAATATCCCTATGCACATAAAATATTGATTTAATATTATTCCGGTATAATTCATAATTTGGCACATATGTCATTAACTTCTTATTTATCCAAACTCAATACCGTAATTGCTCGCATTAAACAAGACAATATATGTACACCGTGTATAATAGAGAATAGTTTTAAAATACTTTATTATCTTATCAGCTTCGTTTCAATGCGGTTAATCTGAGAATACAATGAAAAACACCAGATTATTTTAAATATATATTATACTGAGAGATATCACTGCCTTTCCGAGCCCTTTTTCATTCATGAAATTCCATTTTTTTGGTGGTTTATTTCTAAAATATTTGTCACGGATTTTATCACAAAGACGTCTTTGCCTGTCACCTTAATTGACCTAGATTTTTTGGAAATTAAGTAAAAAAAAAACTCCAAAAAAAAACAGGAGCCATCACAGCGAGCGCCCTCTGTCTCCTAGAAACTGAAAAATAAACGCAGTCTTGCAATTACAGGAAGCTGAGTCACCAAATAAACGAATTACGTTAAGGTACATGTATCTGAATACATGTTTTTCAATATTAGTACAGGGTTCCCCCAGACCTGGAAAACCTGGAAAAGTCAGGGAACTTTAAAATGACCTGGAAAAATCAGGAAAAGAGTGGTTTATTTTGAAAAAATCAGGAGAATTCAACGCAGTCATTACGATTCAAACTTAATACTTCTAAGAAACTTGCAAAAATTTGCCATATTTTCTGAGCACAAAATGTCCAAATTTTCCACGTTTTTCGAGTACAAATTTGCTAAATTTTTCACCATTTCTTGGTACAAATATGCAAAATTTTCCACGTTTTCTTAGTACAAAGTTTCAAACTTTTCCACGTTTTCCGTGCACAAGTTTTAAAAATTCTTTAGCTTTTCCAAGTACAAATTTTCCTTATTTTCCGAGGACAAAATTGCAAAATTGCCACTTTTTCCGAGCAGTTATTTTCAACATTTTCCGAATACAAAAATGTGTACGTTAATTTTCAAAATTATCGTTAGTAAATTTTAAAAAATAATTTTCAGTGTCAATTTTGGAAAATATGTCAATTTTTCACGTTTCATTGGTCAGGGAAATTTTTTTTAAAGCCTGTAAAGGTCAGGGAAAAGTCATGGAAAGTTGAAAATGAAATTTCTGGGGATACCCTGTTGGAAATATAACAACAAAAAGTATTTTCCAATTTCTG
The DNA here is from genome assembly GCA_034698745.1 of Megaphyllum sjaelandicum. NCBI lineage: Eukaryota > Metazoa > Arthropoda > Diplopoda > Julida > Julidae > Megaphyllum > Megaphyllum sjaelandicum. Next base: position 9,660 of record JAQGBX010000860.1, read on the forward strand.
ATGCAATGTATTTGCACTCGAAATAAGTTTTATAATCTCATGTATTGCGGCAAAAATAACATATTGGTTGAATTATTATTTATTGATACAATATACCGGCATACAGTACATGTAAATTAAACATAGAAAATGTAACATGCCATAGACATGATTTTACGGAAGTACTAAGACATAATGCGTTTTACGCGTCTACAATGCAGATCGAAAGTGGTTAATAACAAAAGGACAACAGGACAAAAACAAAAGGATTTTTATCAATGCGTGGCATTATTTGACGTTTTATGTTCGGTGGCACCGTATTTCGTTGAGAAATAACTTGTCTTTAGAGATGACAGACAATAAGAGGACGTGAAGAAACGCCTCGAGTGCATGCCACTCCATTGCCATGGCAGGAATCCGCCCAGAAGGACATTTTGGTAATGAGACGAAAACAATGGTGCGAAACAATGGCTTTGTCTCGTAAAAATATCTTTAAAATCAGGTCTGTGATTGTGAAAATGTCTTCCCATTGTCCGTGTCCTTTTGTTTCCTTCATTAAGTGCTCAAAAGGATGGAAATATTGGGCGCAGAGCCTAATTAGTTGATGAGACAAAGCTTTTAATCCATAGAAAATGAAACGCTCCCTCCAAAGTCGGCTAATTTAATCGATGATTTATTCGGCTATATATACTGTACGTCAAATTTTCCACTAATTTGCATGCATAATTGCATTGAGGAAGCACTATACGTCTACTGTAGTTTTGCGTTTGAAATAGGTCGCCATTTTGAAAAAAACAAGATGGCGGCCATGATACATTGTGTGAGATTACATTTTTGTTTTGCAAATATCTTGCCCGTTAACGCGACAATGAAATAGAAAATGGCGCTACATCAAAAGATTGCCCATAGCGCCATCTATGGCCATTCTTCGGTCGAGCTCACTTTCTTATTAACACAGGGTTCCCCCAGACCTGGAAATCCTGGAAAAGTCAGGGAACTTGAAAATAACCTGGAAAAGTCCGGGAAGAATGGTTTATTTTGAACAACTCAGGGAAATTCAACGCAGTCATGGCGATCGAAAATTAATACTTTTACAAGGTTAGCTCAGGGCCCATTTTCCGAGTAGAAATTTGCAAAAAAATTCCACATTTCCAGAGTACAGATTTGCAAAATTTTCCACCTCGTCTATGTACAAATTTACATAATTTACACGTTTTCGAGTATTAATTTAAAGAAAAAAAATATCCACGTTTTCTGAGTACAAATTAGCAAAATTTTCCACGTTTTCCGAGTACAAATTTGCAAAATGTTCCACGTTTTCCGAGTAGAAATTATCAAAATTGTCCACGTTTTCTGTGTACAAATTTTCAAAATTTTCTGAGTTTTCCGAATACTAATTTTCCACATTTTCCGAGGACAAAATTTCAAAATTTCCCACTTTTATCGAGCACAAATTTTTAACATTTTCCGAATACAAAAGTTTCCCTATAAAAATTAATAAAAATTTCCATGTTAATTTGTCGCTAGTGAATTTTAAAAAATATTTTCCAGTTTCAATTTTTTACGTTAATTGTCATTGGTCAGGGAAATTTTTTTAAAACCTGGAAAAATCCGGGAAGTTGAAAATGAAATTTCTGGGGGAACCCTGTAATAGTTTTGCGGTTGAAATAGGTCGCCATTTTGAAAAAAACAAGATGGCGGCCATGATACATCGTGTGAGATTACATTTTATTCGTCAAATATATTGTTCGTTAACGCGACAATGAAATAGAAAATGGCGCTGCATCGAAAGATTGCACATAGCGCCATCTATGACCATTGTTCAGTTGAGCTCACTTTCTTATTAATAACAATTTAATTGTTTGATCTTGGAAATATTTTAAGCTCCTAAATTCTAAGATCTGAATGTCGTTTCAGTATTTCACTTTCTTTCGATTAAATGAATCGTTAAATAATTATCCGCGCGCATCATCCACTAATTTTAAAGTTTTTGCCATAAAAAGTCCATTTTTGAGGAACCTAAATCGCTTGACACGCTATCCTCTAGACCTGTCCCAGATTCCGTTAATTGCTTTTAATAACTATGCCAGGTCTAGCTTATTAAAAACGATGGGAATGGTCATTTCTAGATTTCTGGCTTAATTATCATATTTAATCAGCGATTATACCGACTGAACAGGTTGCGGTCCAACTAAACACTGTCCGAGAATCAAAACAGGGAAAACGGTAACGCTAGATGGCGTTTCGGTGGGATTCTTTTTTTAGTGCTGTCGCATCAACTCGTGGGATGGCGCCACGCTATATATGCAGTTTAATGACTGAAATTAATTTTTTTTCCCTTAAATTCTTCGCGACATTTTACGAGATTTCACGCGTGTTCCCCACGCAAACACAAGATGGCGTCTCAGGTTTTCCTTGAACCTCCGTGTATAAATAAGACGCAGTTTCACTATTCTTATTCTTCGACTATTGAAACGAGATTAAGATTGTGCAAATCAGCGATTAGTAAGCTGTCGATCAATACCAAAAATGGCGGTCTGCCTTTGAAATAGCGTCCGAAAACGGGTCGAATGACAGGCACATTTTGTTCCCCTGGCATATCTGTACCGTGTGTAGACCCCGTGTTAACCTCGGCCTCAATTGATTTTTTGCTCCCAAAGTGAACTTGACACGCTACCTATTAAGGGGCAAAAGGCTTTTCAAAGGTGTGGTCCTAAAACGAACCTTGAGAAACCCTTTAAAAAACCGGACTATTTTCTCATGCTTTTGGTGATTCATGCGTCAATAACTGCCGAGTACCTGGTGATATAATGACCCGCTAGGGTTTAAAGGTTAGGATGGGGGGTCCACCCCCTTCGAGAGTCAAGACTTTAAACATACGGTAACTATAGCGTTGATGCAACGTAAAAAACATTGAAGGCTAAAGACTAACTGGCGAAAAAACGACAAGAAAAAGAAACTGAAGGCGGAAGTGATGGGAAGAAAATAACGGTACAAAAAGTAGACTAGTAATTACCACAAATTACCATTTATCCTTGACGAGACACGGTATCACCCTCATACTGCCTCATTCCATTCCTCCACCTTCCGAAAAACGTAAGAAACTAATGATAACAGTTGTTGCTGAACCACTGAGGCAACTCTGGGAAAATCTGGAGAAAAAACAACGATGCATTTTCTTAAAAGTTGAATTGCGTTTTAAATTATGCAAGGATGAAGGGGTCCCCCTATGGGAGATCCCTTTGTAATTTTAAACGGGGACCCTTATCTTTTTGTAGATTATGAACATGCACTTAAAACACAATAAATTTTGTCTAAAAGGTATTTTTTTTGATTATCTTAGATATTGCTGTAATCGAGGTCCGAAATCGTGTAATATGCCATCACTTTTTTCAACAGGTAGCAGATTTCGGACATCGATCACAGCAATATCTAAGATGATGCCAAAAAAATCTTTTCGACAAAACTTATTATGTTTTAAGTGCAGATTGATAATCTGCAAAAAAAAATAGAGCTCCCCATTCAAAATCACAAAGGGACCCCCCGGATCCCCCATAGGGGGACCCCTTCATTCTTGCATAATTTAAAACGTAAGTTATTATTAATCATGTATTCTGATAACTTTTACGATTTACTATTTATTTTAAATGTTTCGGAGAAATCCTGATAAACGGAACACCCGTTCGTTTTGTGGAACCTCAAAAGAAAAACAAGACTTCAACGATATAAACAAAAATTTCTTTGAAGTTTGGATGAAATTCTAACCAAAGTGCAAGTAAATAAATGGGAAAATAATAAAACGTTTATCCGGGAATTCTCCGTTATAACGTAGCATAGCGCTATTTCTATAGAGTACTCAAATATTCATTCGCTAAAATCGACAATTTTTAATTGTCGAATTCGGAATTCGTCTTCAACGAAGCAATTAACGCTATTCGTCCATACCCTATAGGATGAGGAATGAAAATGAGTTCGTAAAATTGTGAGCATGACGTCATTCCTTAAATGCTGATGCTGACGTCATTCCTTAGATGCTGATGCTGACGTCATTCCTTAAATTCTTATGCCGACGCCATTCCTTAAATTCTGATGATGATGTAATTTTTTTTAAATTCTGATGCTGACGTCGTTTGTTAAATTCTGGTGATGTCGACATTTACGACATGTGCAGCTCCAGATGTGAAAAATTGCAGAATAGCGCAACTATATGCTCCGTTTTTTTTAAATTTTTTAAAGTTCGTGTTAACGTAATGTATAGCGCAATACACAATAACCCATTGAAAAAACGACCAGAAGGGGCTGAGTCCCCTTAGTGCTGAAACTTCTTCTTCAGTATTTTCGGGGGAAATTTCCAAATCAACAACACATCAGGAATAATTTTCATTAAATAACGTGTCCTAAAATGGGGGAAAGTAAAATGTACATCTATAAATGAGCTATAGGTTTGCCTTTCGCTTTATGTTTACTCGGTATTAATCCAGGAAGTTTTTTTTACACGTTTGTGGTTGCTCAAAAATAAAAAGATGCAGGAGGTATGATTTCCATTCGAGAAAGTGGAACACAAAAACTATTTAAAATCCATTTAATAGATACGCTAACTCATCCGCCTACGCATTCAGCCATCAATTCGAGCGCATTTTTAAGAAACCTATAATTGCCATCATTTAGCTAGCAATTAATCTGCTTTAGGCGAACCAGTTTGGATTTTTTCAACTTCATCTATATTTGTAATCGTAAAGAAGTTTTTTAAAATTATAAAAGGGCACCTGGACGTTAACTGCCCCGAGTTCTTCGATCTTTGGTCAGGTGTTACTCTGGGCCATGAACTGGCTCTGCTCAAACCAAGATCTCGTATCACTCTGAGGATGTATTTCTTCAGCCATAATGTGATCGATGCCTGGTACCGCATACCTGGAAGTGTGCTTTCGAACTGTGATAGTGTAAACTTATTTAAAAATCGACTCGATAAAGTCATGTTCCTGTATGTTTTCAACAGAAACAAGCTAGTATACCGGGTGGTCCATTTATCATGATTCGTTCAATATCTTTTAAAATAAATAGTAAATCGTAAAATTTATTTTAATAAAAAATAATAATATCAACTTGCCTTTTAATTTACGTGAAAAAGAAAGGGCCCCCGGTCCCACTATGGGGGGTCCGGGGGGTCCCTTCGGAATTTTAAAGGGGACTCCCCATTTTTTTTTTGCAAATTATGAATTTGCGCTTAAAACAAAATATGTTTTGTTTAAAAGATTTTTTTGGTATCATCTTAGATGTTGCTTTAATCGATGTCCGAAATCGTGTAATACGCCATTCAGTTTTTTCAACAGGCTATGTTGAAAAAACTGAATGGCGTATTACACGATTTCGGACATCGATTACTGCAATATCTAAGATTATGCCAAAAAATACCTATTTTAGACAACACTTATTGTATTTTAAGTAAAAAATTGGGGCTCCCCATTTAAAATTACAAAGGGACCTCCGGATCCCCCATAGGGGCCCCTTCATTCTTGCATAATTTTAAAGCGCAAGTTGGCATTATTAATCTTGATAAAAGATTTATTGGCATCATTTTAGATGTTGTTGTAATCGATGTCCGAAATCGTGTAATACACCATTCAGTTTTTCAACAGGCTTCCTGTTGAAAAAAGTGAATGACATATTACACGATTTCGGAGATCGATTAAAGCAACATCTAAGATGATACCAAAAAAATATTTTAGGCAAAACTTATTTTGTTTTAGGCACAGATTCATAATTTGCAAAAAAAAATGGGGGGTCCCATTGAAAATTCTGAAGAGACCCCCCGGATCCCCCATAGGGGGACCGGGGGGCCCTTTCCTTTTCACGTAAATTAAAAGGCTAGGTGATAATATTATTTTTCATTATAATAATTTTTACGATTTACTATTCATTTTAAAAGATATTGAACGAATCATGATAAATGGACCACCCTGTATACTAAACACAACGTTTCGACGCAACATGCGTCTTCATTAGGTGACACTGTGGCGACATCCATCCATCCCTCCTACACCCATTTACAACCTTGGTTTAAACCTTGCCATGGTAGTTGGTTACTCTATCTTTTTTAAGAATTAACGAGACCATCAAAATAAGGCCAGCATATCGGTATACTGAGCATGTTTCGTTGCTTTATTTTTATGTGAATTCACCAAACACTAAATGAAATTTCATGAAAACGTTGTTCACTATTAGTTGAAAGGGATCTTCAGCTTGTCATAATACAGTTTGTTTCCACAGAAAGCACTTTCTTTGCTTTTGTTGGCACAATTCACAAAAGTATAATAACATTTTGAATATCAAAGCACTCTACAAAAAATGAAAGAAAGCATGCCGTGCCTCGAATTTTGTTTATTTGTTTGCATCTCGGAATTAAACCCTTAAAAATTGCCTCTAACAGCACGCAAATTTCTGCACTATTATTATTATTATTATCCACTTTAATAAGACTCTAGTCAAATGAGATCCAAATTTTGATAACAGCTTATATTTTCGTTCATAAGCCGAGGAACATTCATAAAAAAGAAATGTGCATAAAGGCAAACTGGTCACACGTTGGGTGCTTATTAAACAGTGTTGGCATGCCTAATAAATTTTTTAAAATGATTTTAAGGAAAGACAAATTAATACTTACTTCTTCCCTCGAAGCTAGATCAAAAATTGTTGGTATAAACTCATTTCTTGGCGGAAGACGCAAATTTTCATTCGAGTCAACATCGCACCATTGCTTCAAACAGGAGACATGTAAAATCACTTCACCATTGGAAAACCAAACACAAAGAAAGGATGCAGCGTTCAAGATCTGTCAAATATTACACGTACATTTATCATCTCCTTCGGAATTGGCTTCATGCTGTAATGCGTTCCGTACCATGGCTCGATGGCATCAGTCTGTCCCTCAAACTTTTTTCCAACGACCATAACACTGTCAAAATGAAAACATTTTGCAAGACTCACTCATTAATCAAAATTTCTAAACATAAAACTCATACTTTCCCAACTTACTGAATCTTATCGGGAATGAGTTTTGACAAAACCATTTCAATCAAATCTGGTTGATATTCCTCCATCAAACAGGGTCCACACAAAACCTCTTCCAGTGGATAATACTGTGGACGAGGAAAAAACTATTAGGGTGAAATTATATCAATAGAAATGCTACATTTGACAACAAGAACCTCACATGCAAACAACTGGCTAAAGTGCAAACGTAGTCCTCTGGTCTTTCTTTATCTTTAAATCGAAAGGCTACAGCATTCAAATGTTGGCATTCCTGAAAAAACCATTCCTGAGTTCCTTCGTTTCTCAGCATTTTCATATATTCAAACACCAGTGTCACAATATCATCCACGTGTTCTTGAAATAAAAAATACACAGTTGAAATATATAAACCGCCATGAGTTTGACACCCAAATTGAAATTGCCCATTTTGGTTTCACGAAACATAAGATCTCTGACCTTTTAAGGTCCCAGATTATGCCAATTAAAATGTCTTTTGTTGGCATCTAAACAGTTACGCAGAATGCACTCCTAATACTTTAGCTGATATATTTGTTCGCATGATAGCTCTTTGGCTAGACATTTTGACCATTACCAAAAGTTTGAATTTAAATTTTCATTTTTACATATATACAGTTATAAGCATCCGTTCGTAAGAACAATGTATTGTTATGATTGTGCTCAACTCCATGCATATTTTTTGAAAACAAACCCAAATGTTCACATTTAATACTAGAAAACTGGCTCAAAAGATCCCCAAGTTCTTGTATGAGAAATGATATATTTATCTATACAATATTCTTACACAGGTACTACTATTACCATTGTGTTTCCTTCACTTAATGTTTTGCAAACTGGCCTGAACGTTGACTTTCGCAGTTTCAAAACTAATGATAAATATTTAATAAGTTTACTCTTACTTATTTCTTACATTACTTAGAAACGCTACTTAAAACAGTGGATAATAAAAAAATGATATATAGGCCTACGAGTTCACAAACTAAAAGGATAAAATTGTCCAAATTTCAATTATTTTTCACAATAACCTGTCTTACCAATGCCTTCCTCGGTTAAATCCTGACTGATGGCAAAGAAAGAAAAGCCTTTAACACCTCGGTAATGCCCTGCAGTTAAGTTATTCACCCAACCTGAATGAAATAGAAATTTTGTGGTTTAAATTCATCGCAGATTCTACAATTGAGAAACGGCAAATAAAATGCAACTATGTCAATAACAAACTTTTAGATTTTAAGGTAGATAAAAGGCTGCCAGGTCCTTCGTGACCGACTAAATGGCCTAAGTAATGTCCAGGCTGTAAAGATGGACATAAAGCTGGTCATTAAATTGATATGGAAATTTTAACACTGGCAAATTCAAGAGGATTCAGATTCAATCGTTGTCTTAATTAAATTATCAGGTTTCATTTCTGCTTTCCAATTAAATTCAAACTTAATTAGTAATTAATAATTATTAATTTAGAAGATACATCAAAACTATAAATTATTTTTGTAAAGGGTATTTTTGTTTCGGCCAATTTGCTGAATCGTTTATAGCTAAAATGACATGACTATACCACTATACACATTATATAAAACAATATACACGTTTACATGCATAATATACATTATGCAGATAAATGAAATAATGAAATACATGAATTTCCATTTCAGAATAATAAAAAGTCTTTCAGCTCCATTAAAATTGATAAAACGGCATTTAAAATGAATGCTTGTGCCAATTCATGCACGTTACTAATTCTTTTTTATAGTATACTGTATTTATATATTTAAATGAGTAAATTAAACAGGTCAGCTGATATCTGACTCTAAATTAGAGGAAAAGTAGCATTTAGTTTTATATACCAGATTAAAAACTTTGAGTAAGAAATATCAGTTTTCATCATGGCATTTAAAAATGTTCATTTCCCTTAACTTTCATTAATAATGAGAATAAGGGCATCACATTTTTTTTCCCATAAGAACAAAGCAAAGCCCAGATAATTACATCTGTTTTATAATAAGGATGGAGATCCGGTAGGGGAAAAGTAATATTTAATTGTCTAATATCCTGGACTGGTATAACATTACACGTCATCTAGAAAACAAAACAAAAAGTTAAAGATCGAGAATTAAAGACATGTTTCATTATTTTTAAAACATGTTTAATCACGTACTTTGAGCTGATCGGGTCCGTAAGGATGTTCTGGCCATTCCGGGATGGCAACATTTTTATCAATAACATCGGAAAACAGATTCACAACTATGCTTTGCAATTCATCAAGTGAATCTGTGAGATAACAAATTATACATTTTAGCAATTCAATTCTTTAAATAATGTAACCCCCAAGAAGTTTAATAAACCGAACTAAAAATTAGAAAATTAAAAAATAATTTTTCATTTCAATTAAAAATTGGCGCGTGATACACCATTCCTAGTTTTAGTAGTTTGTCAACTTTGGAAAAACCTTTAACTGAAAATCGTCCCATAGAGAATGAACAGCTGAGAGACCCTCTTAAGTACATGCAATAAAATTTAAATTCAATGGTAATTGGGGCGAAGTGCTTCCTTTCAACAACGATGGCCAGTATATTTTAACTAGCCGTTAATTTGTTTAAATGAAAACTTTAATAATGAATAACTAATAATTCGATCATTAATTAAGACGATTGCACGCCAACACCTGAAATGCTAGAGGTTTTTAAACAAAAACCATTGATGTTCTCAAATTTTATAAACAGGTATTCGATTTAATAAGAGAAATGCAACGAGTCAATATTTAACATTGACGATTTAATAGCAGACTGGAATGTAAAGCTAGACCAACCTTTTCCCAAAATGCACAACGCCATGATGTTCGAAGAGTACCATTGAGAATGAAATTTCAGAAGCTCATCTCGCGTCACGATGTCTCTGGATTTTGGAATGGTATCCAAAGTTTCCTTGTTACCTTATAACATCATATAATGATGGGTTACTGGCATCCAAAAACAATATCGCTCAACCCTCATTGCAATAAGCATTGTCAAATTGTTAAAAGAATTTAAAATACCTTGTGAAACAAATATTACTTATAGGTGAAAATCTTTTACATTAACATTTTTTTACTTTAAAAACTTTTAAAGTGACTTTGGGAATAAAATAGAAAATTTAGTGCAGATATATATGGACTAACTTCAGAAATTAACCAGGTAAAAGTTTTTATCTTTACTACGAATATCGCAGCTGATAATGCTGTACATTCTCCTGGGAATTACAACATTGAAAACATTTTGCATAAAATGGAATAATTAAAAAAAATGGTTTTCTACAGTAAACAAAGGCAAATAATTAGGAAATGTGAAATTAACCTTTTCTAAATTTATGTAATGATTTTCAGATGTTGTGTGTATGGAGCCCAAGAAGCTGCTTTTTTAAATTCAGTTAACTGTTTTTAATGTACAATAAATGCGTGGAAATTTATGAATCACATTTCCAAGTTATTTACCATTAGAAAAAAAATCACATAGTTACTTTCATGCTTAAAACTATCTTCGAAAAATCTCCATAGAGAATGTAAAATTGGTAGACCCTCTTAAGTGAATATGTCATGTAAATAATTTACCACATACCGGTGTTAAATCTACAAAAATCATGCTCAGGATTGGCTAATGATCTGGCCAATTGCGTCAGCCGCCAATAATCACTCTGGACGTTATTTTCATGCTCAGAATTCACCGCGTTCACTTCTCTCTCGGTGGCACATTCCGTGAACAACGGACTGAGGAAAAACTGGGCGAATCTACATTAAAGAGACAACGAGATTCATTAAAACACAGATTATATAAGGTTTATTGAACCTCACATTTTTGGAATATTGCATTGCTTTTGAAAATCAAAAAAAGTATCCCACAGAACTAATTTTAATTTCCATTCCGATTTATGCATTAAAATTATACACTCTTTCTTCTTTACAAATTCAATATCCATTTTGTCATTGGTCATTTCTGTGTTATCAGGATTTTCACACATTAATATTAATGAATGTTGGTGCGAATGTTGAGCTGTTTGTCAGCATCAACACTATGAAATTATATGTTTATCGAAGTGTCATTATAAAGCAAACATTAGTGCTTTTTTTTGGAATCGAAAAACGAAAGTTAACCGTGGTAAAAAGCAGATAAAAATAACAAACCTATCTAATGCCCCTGGCAAGTGTTCAGGGGCCACTTCGAAAAAGTAGTTGGTGTGGTCCGCATCCGTGTAGGCATTGCTGCAACCATTATGCTCATTCAGAAACTTGTTGTATTCATTTTCCACAGGATACTGTGCAATTCAAAGAGGACATTTTTCAAACTTCTCATACATATTAACAGTCATTGTTTTTGTCAGTCTGGGATTTACCTTTTCTGTGCCCAGGAAGAGCATGTGTTCGCAAAAGTGAGCGAGTCCAGGTAAATCTTTAGGATCGCTCATATGACCTGCATATACATCAAGAAATATATTTTGTGAATAACAGAGAATGCAGAAACACTGTTTGGCAAAAAGTGCAGTTTGTTCGTTTGTTTTGTGGATTTTTATTAACGTTGAGCTATTTCTGCACACCAGAGGATGTGCCAGCATCAGCTACCTGGGAATTTCGCCTATGAAGGGGGTTTCCAACCCCTAAGAGGAATCTTTAACGTAGGTCTAAAAATACTGTGCCACAGGTCATCATCGGCTAGTTCTTGATGCTTATAGGAGGTGGGTCTATTTAGCTAAATGATTGATTGACTATTTTGGAAAATGTCAGCCAATGCATGCATGGTGTTATATGGAAAATTGTTTTATTTTTATTTTTATGGTCATTGAAAACTGTGCATTCATGGAACAACAATTTTGCATATTATACTCACTGCCTTTCAAAGTTTCCTAAAAAGCATAATTGCAGCAAACTCACCTACGTGAACGTCCAGAGCAGCAGCTGACTTGTCAGTTGTTGGATCGCTGACTAAGAAGACCTTCATGCGATTTTGCAGTTGAAGAGCACGATATAATCGTTTATCTTCCTCAGATTTTACGATGTCGTTCACGACGCTCAATCCGTCTCCAGAAACCATGGCTGAACATGAAATTAAGCGACATTTTTTTAAATTTATTTATTGCTATGACAGCTGCTGTCTACGTACTGCATGATATTTACTGCCATGGTCGATTCGATTGATTAATTGAAGTTAAAAGTTCAAGGCGTGTACGACTGTACGTCCTTTTAACATGCAAAAAAATACCATGCAAGCTAGAGCAATTAACTTGTGACGAACATAGTCACATCCAAGGCCCAAGTCAGGCCTAGGATGACGTCCTTGAGTTCAACCAAGCGGTTAGGGCTTAAGTAGGCCCACTACGGGAAGACCGGACACTATCCACGGGTTTCAACAAAGGGACTTTCCAGGATTCCAGACGTTCACCAGGAGGAGCCACCAGCGGTCAGCCCCAGCAGTATAAAAGGAGCAGCAGATCTTCACCCAGAGGAGGGAATCTACCGTCAGGACGAGAAGCGGACTATCCCTTCTCCCTCTCTCTCTTGCACCGAACGACGCCTTGTTCTCGTTCTTTTACCGTTTGAGGTCCGTCCTCCTACCATTGAATCTTGTACCAGTATATAATAAAGAGAAGACACTCCAAGTCAGAGTAGTCCACTTAGACCATCTATACACTTGTTTCGTTACTTGACTATAGCAAGGGTCCCCGCTACCGCGGCCACCCTACCCGCTATTACACCTCTAGCACTAAGTCCGGGAACCCCGCGCTACGGACGTCGTTCCAACGCGGCCTTCCAAGGTGGGTTCCTTCACCACCCCAGGACCACCGCTGTGGTCATCCTCCGAGGGTAACCGTTGATATCATTCCCGCCACACGGGTAATCTTGACATTCGCATTTTATTGCAGAGTCGAAGCACTACCGGCGGTAAGGGCATAAACGTCTTACAACGCACCATAGTGTTGACTGCACAAAACACGAAGACCGAGAATTCTAAAGCGCGGACCTTCCATTGTGGACTTCAAGCACGGCACGATTAATGTCCGACGTCGGGGTTTCCAAAAGTATGGAACTTGAAACTGGTATGGAGCTTAAAACGGGCGTGGATGGCATCCGTGGGCAACAGCATCCAAAAAGTTGAAACAGGCCAGCCTGGACTGCATTTGGCATCTAATTCCAGCCCTCTCGGCATTACCTTATCCAAGGTAGACTTGGGAGTTGAGAAGTGGCTGAAGTACTGGGCAGACGGGTGGCAGAACTGTCGACCTCCTGGTCGTAACGAGGTCGTCGGAGTCGTGTGTCCTACTTCTCCTTTTACCTATCTGACCCTGTGTCAGTGAAAGTTTCGCCTTTTTATTCAGTTCGGGTCGAAACCTGAACTCTAGGAATGCGACCTGTAAGTCCTCCAAAATGAAAAAAGGAATGTCACGTGACCATCTCCTAATGTAGGAATGTCAAAGGCCGAGAACACGCAGGTCGTAGCATAAATGTAAGCAGGTTCGGAGTTCACGGTGAGGCAGCCTTGGGCCGGCTCACAGAAATGAAGGTGTAGAAATGCTGTAATGTACAGTTATCACTCAATTATCCCCTTTCCAATCCAAGGTGTAATTGTAGTAGAAAACGTGTTACACCGTCTTTGTTACCTACATTTGTTAGCGCTTTATCAACGATGTTCGAATGATCGAGGGTGGGAGGATCGCATAGAACCCCCTTCCCTATGACGGTCCCAATGACGGTACTTTTAAGTACGAGCTATTTATAAATTTATTGCCCCTCAGAAAATGACTTTTGGTTGCACTGCAATGCTTTAGTGAATAGCGGAATAGCCCCTTTTTACAATGCATGCTCGAAGTGCATCCTACTGGCATTTTTTAGGAAATTATAGCACTTTGAAAACATAGTTACATTTTTAAGAATTTGCAGTAATAGGCTTAAAAACAAAGTTTTTTTAATGAATTTCTAATACTTTTAAGTGAATTTTTTGCATCAATCTAATAATTCAAGTTCTGTAGATTAAAAAAATGTCATAAAAATTTGTTGGCACAAATTATGCCATTGTTTTGGGATGTTGAAATTTTAAAGTGACATTTTGTAAAACTATTAATTTTGGATAAAAAAATCTGAAAAAATTCAGAGAACATAGTAATAATATAGCACTTCGATCCATCTCGTTATACCAGCAATGTCCCGCCTGGTGTAGTCCATATAAGGCTTTACGGAGCTTCCAAAGTATGCCAGGCGGTTCGTTAGCTATCAGTGGCGGTCTAATGTGGATGTCCTCCTTTAAATCAGCGTAGAGGTAGGCGCATTTTACATCCAGATGGAGGGTGATCCATCCGTGCAATACCACTAGGAGCAGAAAGAGGCGTACCAAGGCAAAGTCCACAACCGGAGAATAAGTTTCGTGAAAATCGATCCCCATTCTTTGACGGAATCCCTGTGCCACCAGGCGGGATCGATGACGCTTTACTTTTTTGGCTGCATCACGCTTACTTTAAAAACCCATTTGGTTCCCAAAACCTTAGGAGGTTTGGTGGGCAGTCTATGCAGGAAGAGATCAAAACTCTTGAGGAACCCAAGGTGTTTCAACGCGTTAAGCCTACCAAACCTCCTAAGGTTTTGGGAATTAAATGGGTTTATGTAAGGAAGCGTGATGCAGCCGGAAAAGTAAAGCATCATCGATCCCGCCTGGTGGCACAGAGATTCCGTCAAAGAATGGGGATCGATTTCCACGAAGCTTATTCTCCGGTTGTGGACTTCGCCTTGGTACGCCTCTTTCTGCTCCTCCTAGTGGTAGTGCGCGGATGGATCACCCTCCATCTGCATGTAAAATGCGCCTACCTTTACACTGATTTAAAGGAGAACATCCACATTAGACCGCCACCGATAGCCAAAGAACCTCCTGGCATACTTTGGAAGCTCCGTAAAGCCTTACACAGACTACACCAGGCGGGACATTGCTGGTATAACAAGATGGATCGAGGATTAAAAGGATTAAAAGATCTCGGTTTCTACCAGCTAGTGTCAACGCATTGCATCTATCGTTTAGGATGGAACGCCATTCTCCTCGTCTACGTGGATGACTTCCTCCTTATCGGGCGCACGCCAAGACATCTAGATCAAGCATGTTGATTGCTACGTAGCCGATACGACATCAAGAATCTAGGATCCGTGTGCAAATTTCTGGGGATTGAGATTGTGATCACCAAAGGAAGGACAGTGATGCTACATCAACGCTCCTATATTGACCGCATCTCGTCGTTGTTCCCGGAGATACCCGAACGGCAGGTCTTCGAGCCAATAAAGATTGGGACTGATGTCGCAGTGTTTTACCAAGCACATGACCAACTTTTAGGACGCACATGCAAGTACCGGAGTCTCATCGGATGTCTTCTGTACTTGGCCCGACATACGCGTCCTGACATCAGTTTTGCCATAAGCTTCATGACACGTTTCGTCAAATCACCGGGTGTAGCCCACTATGTGGCACTCGAGCATGTCTTAAATTACGTGCGTTCCACAGCCCAACTGGACTTCTGCTTGGCTGCTACAGATACGCAACAATTTCGTGCCTTCTCCGATGCCTCCTGAGGGCGGATTACCTCACGCAGATGTCAATCACTAGCTACATCATGCTGATTGGTGACTCACCGATACTCTGGCGATCATCCTGTCAGACACTGGTCACCATCTCAGCGATAGAAGCTGAGATTACCGCAGCTCAGGACCTCTTAAAGAAACTCATATGGATACACCGAGTCCTTGAGGAGGTTAACCCCTGTATACGGATGGAGTCAATTGTCCCGGAACTCTTTGTGGACAATCAGGCTGCCATCATTAACATCAAAAATAATGTTACTAACTCGCTTACCAAGTACTTGGCCATCAAGTTACAGTTCATACATAAGCAGTTCAACAACGGAATGTTCACAATTCATTACATGAACACCAAGTCCAACCTGGCAGATCTGTTTACAAAGCGGACTCAACAACAACGTCTTCGCTTGTTGACTCCATACCTGCTGCCATCCTTGGATGAAGTTAGATGCACCCCCTAAACGGGGGAACTGAAGATGATTTGGATTTGAGGGTCACCAACTCCCTCTAATCTGCCCCTGCTACATTCCAGGAATGCATACATGCCTGTATGCTTGCATGTTTGACCAAAGGTCACTGTTACAGAATGCCTATAAGGATTTTAGGCATTCTTGGACAATTCCAGCCTGACCCTGAGGCTGGATTACACAAGCCATACCTCAGGGGGGCGCCACCATCACCAGAGGTTACCTGGGAGGTGGAAGCACTTTTCAGTGCTCATTCCAGTGCAGGGCTTCAGTCAGAATAGATGTCTCAACTGACTGCATGACTGACTGACTGACTGACTTGACATCCAGGCTCAGCTACCACAACTCCACTGCGAAGCCAATCAACGTGGAGCACCCAGCTTCGGGATCAAGCCAGCCAATATGCCCTACACACATTTGGAAGCACGGAACAGGCCGTTCCATGCCCTGCTTATCAGAGGGACCCAGGGGTCCCATAGAAACGTGCTCTCCAGAGTAGGACAGCACATAGCAGGTTGTACAATCACACATGGTGGCAATTCAGCACCCGTTCCTTGTGTTGGGTTAATATTCCCACTTTAACACTAACATTGTTTCATTTTTCAAAGTTTCATAAAGTTTCTGTTACTGCAGCACCTAAACAAACTCAAAATTTAAATAATTGGGAAAATCGTAATTTTAAACCGTATCAGGGTTCAAATACACATAGATGGGGTTTAGAATCTTATCAGACTCCAAACAGTCAGAAAGGCGCTGTTCAGCAACAACCTCTTAATAGGGTGATTCGATCGCCACCCAAGGAAAGAACTTATTACAGACAGGAATCAAAATGATGTGGTAGCTAATAGTCTACCATTCAGGTGTTATGGGTGTAAGAAAGAAAACCACATGTAGTGGGATTGCTTAAATCAAAATATGGTTAATTCTGGGGTCCAACTGTTCATGTTGCATTGTCGTCGCCGGCAAAATTGTTGAAGTTTAATTTGTCATGTGGCGATAAAGTGATTCAGACAACTTAGGATTCAGTTTCGAGTGGGACATATTTTCACCCGTCAGTAATAAAGGCTTTTGGGTTAAAACCATTGAAGTTATCAGGGCGAGATATACATCTATATCAAGATTTTCATGGAGGTGTATCCGGTGAATCGAATGCAACAGAAGTAAATTTCTTTGTATTAGGAAAAGCATTTGGGTATACTTTAATTTTATCACAAACTCTTTCTGTTCCAATTACTCTGGGGAAAGATTTTGTGGATAGGGAGGGTTTGCTTTATTTGCCAGTGCGACAGCGCATATGTTATGAGACAAATTTGGGGGTAACTTATACAGTAGAACAGGCAGCGGAATTGCACACATACCATATGAAAGAAAGATGCTGTGTCATTAACTTAACAAGTTATGTGGCCAGATTTTCCAGTTATTGATGCACCTCCAGTGTTGCAGGTGGAAGCGTTCCCGGTTTTGTTAATGGAACCAGTCACCTTATCCCCTTTTTCAGTGTCTTTTCCGAAGTGTTGGGTGCCAAAAATGTTCCAGTGGGTGAAAGAATGATGATGGTGCCATCTGAAAAAAATGGCTACGGATGTTCGGCCGCTTATGGTGTTCTTTATTTAGGGGTCCAGAGGCAAGGCCTATGCAGATACTAAACTCTACTCCAGAGGAAGTTCGTTTAAAGGGGGCAAGTAGTTGAGTTGGCGTTCCCATTGCAAGATACGGATAGCAATATTCCTTGGAAGAAGGGGGAATGTCAACAAAATAGACAAAAAGTCAAGGTTGAACAGAATGAGTTTTTTAATTGTTTGAATAAAGATCCATTGTTATCCCAGGAACAGCATGCTTCATTGGCCAACCTGCTTCAACGTTTTCGTAGAATCTTTGCTCTGTCGAGTTCGGAATTTTGTATGAGCGAT
The DNA here is from genome assembly GCA_034698745.1 of Megaphyllum sjaelandicum. Taxonomy (NCBI): domain Eukaryota; kingdom Metazoa; phylum Arthropoda; class Diplopoda; order Julida; family Julidae; genus Megaphyllum; species Megaphyllum sjaelandicum. The sequence goes on from JAQGBX010000860.1 coordinate 27,635, forward strand.
ATATCGGCTCACTATATCGATACCATGAGAGCTAAACCTACGTTTCAAGCTCCAAGGCATACATCGCCAGTGATACGCAATATTGTTCAAAATGTTATCCTCAAGCGGAGGGTAGCATGGCTCGTGCCTCCAAATTCTTGTATTTGTTTATGAAAAAAGACAATCGAATGGGAATGGAGAGCGCCTGTGGGTGCCCTACGTTTCCCCCCCCCCTTCTCCCCCTATTCCGGAGAAGGGAGTTAACTTTATTATTGTCTTGACCCTTTTAAGTTTTGTGGGCGCGTGTGTACTTATTTTTTGTAACCTTGTAACAGTTTGCTTAGATCCTAACCCTTTATGTTTGTTCTGATCGCTAGCAGACGATTCGTTTTCCTTTCTTTTGCCTTATTGTATGGTTAGGATCGTGTGCCTGGTTAGGATTATGAGCGCTTTATTATTTAGTTAGGATTTTTGTTTTTCCGCTAGGCGTTATGGGAAATTTTTGTTTTGCACTTTGTACCCGCGCCTAGGCGATGCGCTTTCAGCCTTTATTGTTTTTGTACCCGTGTTCGGTTTTCATAGGTTGTAGTGGCGCTCTAGCCTATCCAGTTACGTTCACTCGAGCTGCTGTTGCCACGCTAGCAACAGCTGATTTGTTCCGGGCGCCATTGTTTTGATCCGAACGTATTGACATCGTATTGTGTTTTGTTTTAGATAATCATGCACCATTATGGATTTAATGCACAGTGATTAAAGAATAATTCCAATGAAATGGTAAAGCCTGGCATTTTATTTTTCATGACATCTTAGTGACTTTTAAGATCGGACAGCGCCCCTCTGCTACCAACAATGGTAGCAGAGCGTGGTTGGCCATCGCCACGGATCTCTGCTGTTGGCAATTGTGCGCTGTTCTGCCATTCATGATTAAAGGTGATTAAAGGTGAACTGTAACACAATAACTTTGATTTAATCAATCCTTGCCCTTTTGATCTGGGTGAAATGTTTTTGGACGTCCGACATTGTCATCTCGTTTCGCCCTGATTGGTGTCTGACGCCGCCCTACCCAGATGTCCGCCATTCGTTTGCTTCGATCTGATATTGATGTATGCATGTTCGTGATGTCTGAAAAGGGAAAACCTTTGGTGTTTGGATAGTCTGGAGCTGTACATCGAATGCAGTTTGCTATACTGCACGCCACGTTGCTAAACACTCATATAAAGATGAGTAGGCCTAGAAATCGATTAAACCTAATCTCTACGTTTTTGTACCAAAGGTAGCGACATGTTCTCTGTCGGATGCTGCTGCAGTACAGTTGGTTATAACGTAATTTCCGGTTCCGGTTCATCGACGTCTCGTCTTCATGCTGGACAGCGATCCACATTCGCCGTCCTTGTGTTACCCTCGTCGCCTGGAACACTTTACGAGTGACGCCTTGTGGACTTTACTGTAGTGAATTTCTGAGTCTAGTTGGTAAAACAGTGTACTGTGCTATCATTGATATTTTTGCTGAGTGGCGACGACTCGCTCGACGTAATCAGTTTTTTTTGATTGATTAGTTTCAGGCGCCCTCTGACCTTCGTGTACCCTGCTAATTCATTTGTTTATTTTAGGTTAATGCGCTGAGTTCTATCAGTTCTGCGGGCTGACAGTGGTTCGTTGTCCCGCATTACCGCTTAGCAATTAATCTTTTAGGGTTTTCAGGCTACGTGACGAATACTTGGTCGTGGAGCTGCCAACAACGTTTCTGAAGCGAGTCTGCCAAATCTACTACTAAATTCTGATCCAACATGCCTGACGATAGTTTCAGGGTACCTTCCCCCTCCAGTGACCGGTCGCATAGGATTACGGTCTTAACTGAGACAAACTACGCGACCTGGAGGGAGGAATTAGACGTCGCCCTCATGTACCAGGAGCTGACAGAGTATGTCGCTCCTGAGCGCAGTGATCTCCCTTCCACCGCCTCCCAGGTGGAGCGAGACACGTTCATGCGCAAGTGCAGAAAGGCGTACTCGACCATCTACTTTTCGGTACACTCTCGGATCAGAAAGACCCTCTTCCAGGGCTTCTCCGGCGAGAAGTGCAGGGAGGTCTTGCTGCACATACAGAAGACC
>JAQGBX010000861.1:0-29719 GCA_034698745.1 Megaphyllum sjaelandicum
TGGATAGAGCACCCATGACAACCTATCTAACGACACAAGCAGATTTTTCATATCTCTAATGGCTAAGAAAAAAAATTCGGTGGTGATGGACTTATGAATCACCCGGTATATAGAAGAAGTGATGTATCTTTGTATGTGGTTGGCTTAGTGAGCGAAAAGTTTTTCCATGAAGCGCCTTTGTTAAAGTGGTATGGGAGCGCTGCGGTCACGAGTCGTTCATTAGGCCTACTTCGTCGCTATCGCTAAGTACAGCCCTGGTTTTTGCGGCTAGTTAACTATAAGTAAAAATGAAGATCCATGTGCATTCCTGCCAAAAAAAACTGTCCAAGCAATGCAAATTTAGCAACTTCTAAAACTTTTTATGATTTTCCTTCAAAGCTTTTGAGCTTTGCCAATAAACTGCGCGGAACTGCCGAGAGTTTTGCGTTTACTAGTAGCATATTTGAAGCCAGTTTCCATTCCCCCCTCTTTTTCAATATTTGCCCCCATTTGTCTTCATCCTAACCTGGGAAACCTGTATTTGTTTTCCATGAAAGCAGTTTCTTCAGCTTTCACGAAGTCGGCCATCTTGAATTTAAAATGGCGCTAGGATGACTCGAGGAATTTGAGGCGAAACGATAGGGATGGAGATGACACCCTACGATCCTCCTCGTATTCTTCGGATGCCAATTCATCATTGTCATCATTTGCTCAACGTCACTCGAAGCAGAGGTTGAGATGAAGAGAAAACAAATGCAAAACTATATCGACGTTGGAGCAAAACTGGTTTTTGCACCATCGCAAACAACTCGGTTTTTGGCATGTTTGCACAAGGGAATAGGCACCAAAATATATGCGCGCGCACACTTCGCTCAGCCCCACGAATAAAACGACTATAGCAACCTTATTGACCTTAATAATATTTCGTTAATTACTGTTTGCATACATTATCCGCAATTTAGTTGTATTTGCGTGACACGAACCGATTACTTCAGCACGTGTCCGTCGTGTTATTTTTCGACAAAAATGCATGCTTGGAGATTTGTTTGGTTAAACGATCCGTTGTTTTGCAAGTAATCTCAGTGGCATAACTCATTTTTGAGTAAACAGTCGATGAAGTAATTAAGGGAAAATGTAAATTTCTGAGTGCGACTTAACCCACATCTAACAACTTATTACCTCGCGATGAATTTTAAAATGCATTTCCAATGATGAGCAAATTTTATTTTTAATAATAATCTCTGTAAAAATAATTTAAAAAAATCATATTATGGATGCGTAAACTGTAGTGCATTGCAAATGTAGCCGCATATTCAACAATGGGTTGAAAAAATCATTGAACAAGGCTGTATCAATATTACAGCATGTTTTGAAATATACATGTATTTGTGAGGCATTTATGCCTTTTATAACGTTTTAATCTATAAGCTTAATACTGAAATACATTTAAATGTATTGCAAAGCTATAAATACATTGCTCCAAATGCATTTTAACAAAAACGCTTTATTGGAAAAATGCATTTCCAAGAATTTTGGAAGAATAAACCACTTGGTATACCAATGCATATTTAAAAGCCAAATCGGCAGTTTGAGGTCAGTTAAGAAAATTGTTTTTGAAGTTACATGTACGAAAAAAAAATTATTTTGTTCTCAAGTCTCTTGGATATTTAATAGAAACGATCGATATTTTCGCTTCTTGGCGTATTAACCTACTTCTGTTAAGCTTTACCCCCGTGAACCTCACACAAAAAATTGGAATAAAATTAATCCACGTTGCTTTCGACTGTAATCTTTGTCGTGCTTAAAGGTTTATGAATCTTCTTGCTGCATTGTATAAAAATTAGAAATGTTTGAAAACTGCAGAAAATTTCTTTGGTACCCCCTTCCGCCAAGAGTTCTAAAACCAGCTAATTTTACTAAATCGACTGCATATATTATAGATTCTATTCGTCTCATTGGACTTGTGCCGAAATTTGTTCCTTGTCAGTATGATGCTTCGGTTTGAAATTATATATATATACATATAGTCCAAAGTAAAATAAATTCATAAGAACAAGTCCAATTTATGCTTTATAATGAATACTTGATTTTCCCTGGTATTGATTATTGATCTGATTAAAATCATAAACTGTCCATAATAAATTTTGGGTTTTACCGGAGTGGAAAACTTTAATATGGCCATACATGGGTGAAAATATGCCATATATGATTATATATGGCCTAATATGGTTAATATGCATCCTTTATCTGGCCAGTATATATGTGAAAATATGGTTTGTATGTGATTCTATTTTGTCCAGGTATATTCCATTCATGGCACAATTTAAGTAAAAATCATATATATATGAAACATCTAAATAAAGCCATATATGGTCAGATATACAGTGTAGCATAAATAAATATCCATATGTAAAACATTCAAATAAAGCCATATCCATGTTAAATGTCAACCATGTCATAATTACACATGTATATTAATCAATATGTCTATATAAATAATTCTATACATAAATGGTTATTAGATAATAGCCTTGCCTTGACAACAAAAATTACATGTATAACTTGTCATAGGAAACAATATCCATATACATGTATATGGAGATATGCGCCATATATTTAGACATATGGACCCGATCTGCCCAAATATGGCATATATGGACCATATCTAGCCAAATATTGCATACAGTACATGGTATGTATGGCCTACAGTGGTGTATATCTGCCATATAAGTCCAGACATCTCCAATTTCTGGTCTGGCCATAAATATTTTTTTCCACCCGGGTATGCACAGTATTTGATAACGGATTTAATGATAAGTAGGCTACAACGTACATGTAAAGAAAACATTCAGGTACATGACTTTGTTTGAATTTTGTGTAGCCTACAGTAGACCAGCCTTCCATGGTCGCAGTCGCTTTTCTTGTCTATCATAATTGGGGATCAAAGTATAGTGGAATGCCGAGAAAGTCAACAAGCCATTGTTAGTGACCAACATTGCCCACGACTGGCCTCATCAAACAGCTCAATTGAACTGTTTCTAGGTGACTTCACGCTCGACGGTCAACTATGACTGACCAATGGAGCATGAAGTTAAATGTTTGTATATACATCTCCGCGAGGTTTCTTTGCGCTTTGACGTGCTATTGTTGTGATGCTGACCGAATAAAAGCCAGCTTTCATCAATCGATAAATCGATCACTACCGATATCAAGCGTATGGCGCTGCATGACGAGATCTCGTTGATGTAGCCCGGAATAAAACTGGAGAAACTAAGAAATGGCACCGTTGTTCAGGATTTTGATCCTGTATCCTCATGCCAACCTATAAGTTCACCAAGCAGCAATCAGATTTTTTTTGAAAAAAAAAGAGCTGCGCAGATTGACATCGTTGCAGGATGTCAAATGCCCATTTCAGTTGTCATGTCAACTTGTGAAAGTTTTTCATTAGGAAAAATTCCATAGTTAATTATGCTTGGCAATGTTGTCACTTCCGCCACAGGCATGTTATCCCGAGATTCGCAGATCCATGACAACGCCAACTGCATGTTATCGTGACATCAAAGTGGATTTTTGGAAAGGGTTACCGGGTGATCAACTTCTGACGGTTTCCAAATTTGACAACACGCAGTTCTCGCTTTTGCGACACCTGGTGGTCAGTTTCTGTGTCACAAACAAATATGCTCTGACAGTTTCAATTACAGTGAAAGCATGTCAAGTCGATCTCGCTTAATTCGGTCGGCTATTTTATTCGATCAAAACCTTCAGAACAGATTTTTCCTATGCTGTCCTTTATGAAAAAAAGGTCGCTTAATCCGGTCACTCATCGAATAATTTGATCATATTTCCCCGTGTCTACATAACGCGAATGCGGGAAACTAGTTTGAGCAGCTTTTATTCAAGCACGGACACGTTTGGACAACGTCAACGCGCATGCGTGCATCTAATGCATCAGAGGCAGTACTCAGATGGGGTTTTATGCGTATTTTAGAAAATTAAATTTCAGCCGTTGCAGCAACCAGCCAACATCAAACACTACTTACAACTTGGGACGGTCAGTCTTTAGTATGTTTTTTGACGTGCATCGTCTATTTCGGGCAGCCACTTATTTCGGTCAAAATCGCTGGAAGCCTGGAACCAACGTGATCGAATTAAGCGGCTTTCACTGTATCATCTACACCAAAGACTCGTACATGCATAATCAGCGGGTAGTAAGTAGCAAGACATGGTACGGATCTACTCTCAATTCAATTCTTTGCCCAGCAGTCAGTAACCATTTGGCGTCATACAAATTAATTCAGACTAAGCAGTCTGGTCACGATGTACCCCAACACCACAATTTAGTTATATTTCCCCTATTTGGGACTTTTAACGAGGAGGGTGGGATGGGATGTGAAGACGGTCATGGCCGATTTAATATAGGAACTATCTCAGCATTCGCCTGGAGGAATTGCGGGAAACCATGAAAAACCACAATCGAGGATAGTCGACCCGAATGCTAACCTCTAAGCCACCTTGCTCTCTGAAGCAAACTTATCAACTTCTTCCAGTGCTGCAGACTGCAGTTATGCGATTCCCATCCAAAATGTTTCACGTTGTAATCTCATCATTTGGAGTCATCTACCTATTGAAATCCAGGCAACTTTGCACAAAAGATAACGAGCCGTTATGTACATGCTCATCCAAGCGCACTAACTCCTGCACAATGGGACGCAGTTATTGGAGCAAAAAATACACAAACACGGCATTATCCCGCCATCAATTACCCACGTGATCCGCATTTAAGCTTGTATTTATCCTCAATGTTAAACCCTGTACGCTTAGCGACCGCGTGGCTCGTAGCTACCGTGGATCTGCATCCTGCTTACTGGACATCAATGTCCACGCCAGTTTTTGCCAAACTAATTAGTTGTTGTCCTGGGAACCGCTTGTATGCGTTGGACCGAGCCGCTTATGACTATAAGCGGCTCGTGGAACCAATGCATTCGACCATGCGAATACTGTACAGTTTTCAACAACAGTTGCAAGCATAAAGGTCGAAGTTCATCTACTTTTAAGCAGTAGGAATGATTGTTTGCACAAATATGCAAAGAAACGAAAAGGGCTTTGCGTTTTGGGGGATGATAAAGCATACATATCACATTTTTTTTAATTTACTGGATTATTTTAACAAAACAAAAATTATGAGCAGTACAATGAAAGCCGCTTAATACGATCATGTTAATGGTTCCAGCGATTTTGACCGAATAGACGATGAACGTCAAAAAACACGTTAGAGATTGGCCGAACCAAAAAAATTGTAAGTAATGTTTGATGTTGCCTGCTTGGCTGCAACGGCTGAAATTTCATTTCTAAAATTCGCAGAAATTCATGGAAGCTTATGCTTGCACGTTGTCCAAACGTGTCCGTGCTTGTATGAAGCTGCTCAAACTTGTTTCGCGCGTTTGCGTTAATGTACATGTATGTAGACATGGAGTAATTTGATCGAATTATGAGATGAGATGACCGAATTAAGCGACTTTTTACATAGGGCAGTATAGGAAAAAAATCCGTTTTGACTGAATAAAATGGCTAACCGGATTAAATGTGATCGAATTAACAGGATGAAATTTAGGCTACACCAAGAGTTAGAACGATTTAGAATAGAAATTTTAAATTGTTTAAAATTTCTTTAATTAGTCCCCCCTTAGGAGGGTGATACTTTTGCAGCATGGTTAAGTCATTTAAAGTTGTTCTATACCTGTATTTTTCAACTTTTCATGGCTCGATCTACACTATATCGATATCTATTTCAACGTTTTTTTAATGATATTCTATAGCTATTGAAGAAGAAAATAGAGATCTAGTGAAGGAAGTTTTTCTTAATGCTGACAAAAGTGAAATTATAGGTCGTTGCTATGGTTGCCACTATCGCTTTCAATAAGAATTCAGTCTTAAACTGATTTTACAGACCGATGGAGGTCCTTAAAAGGAATGATACATGCAAGTGCACAATGGTAACATTTTTAAAAATTAAAAATGCGCTAATCAGTCTGCAATTTTTTTCATAAAAAGAATCCATAGAGTTTCTAAATCAAAGCAGTATATAAAAGCATTGTGGAAATTAATGCATTTTGAAAGCTCTGATGCGATGTGTTTCTATACGTGTACGTTTTCATTAGTTTTTCGACTTTTCGAAGTTAACACAAACCTGAACTTTTTTTTTTTTGCAAAATGTCGTTTTATGCAGCGATTCTCGCGTGCCATATACGCTGTAGTAACCGCACAAAATACGACATAGATGGCGCTGGAGTCTTATTTGTTACGCAATACCAAAGCATAGCAAGAGTGCTTGTTTGGGCGCCATTTTTGACACTTGTCGTATATGGAGTTGGATTTTGGAAAGCGTCTATTCTATATTTTTTAATTCATTTGCAGTTTCGTCGTCGCAAAATTTAAGATTTGTGTTTTCGTATAGTTTTAAAGATTTTGTTTTTTGCTGCGCACATTCCTCAAATCTTGAATTAGCCTATACATACAGCATAAGCCTCATCACAGAACAGAAGCACGTTATACAAATAAAACGTTGACAGGCGTGGTTTTAAGAAGAATTTACTGATATTTCCAGAATAAGAAGAAAATACTAAGAATAGTTCATAACTTCATTCCCAATCGATGCACGCATGTTTAGATTCCGCAGATTTCAATTGAAATCAAGCGTTTCCTCGCGATTCAACAATCATCCCCTTGTAGAGATTAAGGCGTTGATAAAAGCGGAGTTCAGGGGTCAGCCAACCTGGCCAGGATCAACATTCATAAGGTCCTTTGAAAAAGCAAAACGAAAGTCCCGCAAACTATTGGAATGATTTTGCGAAGGTGTCTTAGGCCGATTCGCTCCCCCCGCCCATTCTTCCACCTGTACCGGGCACAATGGTCCCAACGCCCCTCGAGGTCAATCCCGAAATACCAAAAGGCCTATTTAGCTCGGTTGAATATAGTGAATACTAAGCTGGACAAACGTTTTGGACTAGTCAAGAAAGGGCATTAAGTCTCTTCATTCATACGTGCATGTATGCACGCTTAGACCAGATTTGGGCCCTGTATAAAATTTAAGGACCCCTGCCTCCTCTGCACACAGGACTTCGTTTTAAACGAGAAAACTTATGTTTATGTACTTCCTTAATCTCATTTGGTGGCTCAATATGCTCTGCATGAGATGGGAATGCGAAGAATGGCATGCTCGACGCATCGCAGTTTATGCATTTAAAATGATATTGAAACGTTTCCAGTAAATAACGCAGAAATATGTGTATATGTGTTTATACTATGAAATTCAATATGCAATTGTTAATTTGAAATAGAAAAATGTTCATTCTTTGCAATATACGACTGCCGCCTACAAGCATGTAGGTTGGAGTTCGTACACAATATTAAATTGGATCATTCCACGATTGGATAAGATGGCAGAGTAATAAATTGGGAATAATCGAGGATTGCAGCATTTCTCGTGCGATAGTATAGATTGGTTTCGCGGATATGAAAATTCGTACTTTGGCTAGATATAGGAGAATTATGAAGAAAAAATCCCCAGCCAAGCAGCATCAGAAGATGTACAATAGATGGACATTTTGAGATTTCATGGAATCAGTGGCTGAAACATTTGCACACATGTGCTGAAACATGCAGGATACTAAGAATCGGTTCAAATTACTCTGGTTTGGAGTACAGTTGAAACCGAATAAGTTATTAGCCTCAATTTATGCTCAGAGCATTAAGTTTTCTTTTTGCATGGTGCTGACATTAGTTCTTCCTCTCATAACGGAAGTTTTGTCAGGTATAATCATGTTCACCGGAAGAAAAGCAGTTAAGCGATCCTACACTGTATATGAAAGTTTAAAGTTCGTAACTTTGAGCAAAAATTACTTTTAATTTATGGAATACTTCGCAATAGTCGATGCAAATATGGGAGGAGTAAAAACGCGATTCGACTGTTCTAGCTAGTATACTCATGCACTGCTATAGTCTACGTTGTATATTTGTATATTGAAAAAGACCCGATTTTCACTTATCCGTGTATAATTGAATACAAAGGTACGTGTCTATACCTTAGGATCGCTAAAACTGTCCTCTTGTCCGGGTTTTTCATTTAAGCGGTTTTCACTCATCCGGTTTCGTTTATCCCGTAAAAGTTCAGGGTTTGACCGCTGTTTCCACTATCAGGTTTTTTTTTTTCATTTAAACAGGTTTCACTTATCCGAGTTCGACTTAATGCGTTTTAGCCATCCTGCCAGTTTCTTGCAAATCGCAATGCATATAAGGTTCATTTCCTGCAAATATTCCAGTCCTGAATCTGGTTTCAGAGTGTCCAGAATTGTCCGAATATATAAATTCTGTTCTGTTTCGCACTCACGGGATATTCAGACATAGCATCCAACATTCGTTTATTTAAGTTGTTATGGAGTTTGGAGATGAAGTCGATTCCCACGCAAGGATCCTTCGGTGCTGGACCCATGCTTTCTTGAAAGATTTTTGTGAATGGAGATCCTCCGTGGGATGCTGCCTAGCCATGCATGCTCTCCCAACATGGCTTCGGTGAGAGGAACAAACAGAAAGAGGCATCGAAGATATGATGAAATATATTAAATTCTGTGCCCATTGGTTTCCCCTCCAACACCCATTACTATAATATACAGTACATCGAATACGGGAACTCATGCGGAAATTCTCACGACCAAACATAACGCGTGTGGGCATAGCACTTGTGATTTTCTAGCCATTGCTTATTGGGATGTAAGTCATCCGAGTCATTCGAGCTATAAATAAATCGTACGTATTATAGTTTAAAGAAAAATGCCATATTTTCGTAAATGTACGAATATTTTAGTCGTGGGCCTTAAATACTATACGTGATGACACCATAAACCGATTTAACGCGATGGTAACATTACTAGCGGTACTCATGCAGATATTTTACGAAGGTAACTGTAGGTCACCGTATGTGTATGTGGTTTACGGTAGTTTGCGGCCCCGTAAATTGTTGCGTGAAAATAGTAAAAATCCTCCATTCTGATTGGCTGAGCCATGTACGGGAGGGATAAAGGATGCGGTATCCCCGGTCAGTCGTAATTGCAATCATGCATGATAGTGTGAAGGAAAAAGTTAATTATTTTACTTGATAACTTGTATTCGATAATTTAATAACTTAGTCAAGATCTTAGAAGAACAAAAAACGCAAACATACCGGATGCCAACATCTAAAAAGTCGAATTTACGCTTTTGTCATCGTGTTATCTACATTTACGCTTACGTTTAGATCTACGTCAATTCATGAGTAACGCTATTGAGTGTACAAGTACATGTACATGTATAAAATTTTCCCAACTTTTGTGGGTCTTCGACTACTGTTTTCAAAGATGCAAAAAGCAGAAAAATCGACTTGTGGGCCATCCATAAATCGCGTGCATTCTGAGGAGTTTGCTAATTTTTCAGTTGTAAAATTTTTCTCGTTTCGCACAAGCATTCAAAAATGGTGGAGTAGGGAGTGTTTCATAAAAATAGTACATTAAGATGAAGTGGGTGTCTCATAAAAATCATACACTATAGGTGAAGGGGGTGTCTTGGAAAAGAGTGATTTCGAGCAGAAGACGTCTCAAAAATCACGAAGGTAAAGGGGTTAGTGTCTCATAAAAATCATTCATTAAGGTGAAGGGGGTGTCTCATAAAATCATACACTAAGGAGTCTAAGGTAAAGGGTGTGTCTCATAAAAATCCTACCCTAAGGTGACGAGAGTGTCTCATAAAATCATACAGCCTACTAAGGTGAAAGGGGTGCCTCATAAAAATCATACACAGTACTAAGGTGAAAAGGGGATGTCGTAAAAACCGTGTACTACGGTGAAGTGGATTCCTTGTAAAAATCGTGGAGTTGAAAATTGGCAAAAAAAACCCAAAACGAATATAGCGTTATTTATGGATGGCCCTATAGGGGATTGTGAGGAGGGGGGGGGGGGGTATAGAAAGGTTAAAACGTATCCATTTGTTTGCGCAGGAGTGGTTCATCAAAAAATCAAAAATGTTGCAACATCTCTACCTTCCCTTTACCGGTTTTCTGGCGAAGCCATTCCCTAATTCGCTCTCGTCGTCCCGAACGAATATTGCATTTCTCCGCCATTTGGGGAATGAAAAGGGGGGGGGGAAGGGGGAGGGAAGGCCTACTATACCAAACCAACTTCGAAGAGACCTTATTTCTCCCCATTCCTAGGAAAGGGGCACGCAAAAGTGCGCGCTTTTAATTAGATTGCCGGGTTCGGAATTTCGGAGCGGAGAAGGTGGGGGGTGCTGCTCACCCCGTGGTCTAATTAGTCGTCGCAGCGTAGCTCCTCGAAGGTGTGCTCGGGCGCCCCCCTTCCCTCCCGTCAAATTGGGTGGCATAACATCGGTGCGGGGATCGAGGGCCCCTTGGCAGCCCCGCTTTTATTTGTTCAAGCGCCCTCTCCACTAATGAGGACCCAGGGTTGTCTTGGCGACGACGAGCAGGTTGCCATGGCAGCAGCGGATGCTGCGCCTAATCTGCAGACGCGCACGTGCCTGCAGCCTTGGGGGGAGCCGCTTGACCCCGGTAATTGCGGCCAATTTCCAGAGTTCACGCCCAGGGAACGAGGCAGCAAAACGGTTTTGGGCCAGAATTAATCGGCGTATTTCGAAACTAATTTTGATGTTGTTTTTTTTTTCTTTTCTATTTGCAGGAAATGCTTATCGAGGCGGAGGCCCCAGGGGCGGGGGAGGCAACTTTTCGTACGGTCGACAGGACAACCGAGAGGATAACCCCCAGTAAGCGCCTTTTTGTTTCGTTTAATTGTTAGGGGGGATTTGCTGTTTAATTGCGTTATGGGGCGGGTTTGATCGCTCGTTGACTTAACGACGCCCGAAGCAGGTTGTGGTCGTAAGGACGTATACTGGGACACGAAGGGATAGGTTCAGTAGGTGACAGCTGAGCTATCCTGGCATCTGACTCTAATCAATTTTAGATTTTAGATAATGATTTACGCGATGCTACCATACCTGTTGGCATCTTAATATGATGCTACTAGTGCTGCCACCTCGCTGCGAGCCCATACCAATATGCCACAGGAAGTACGTGTGGTTCACGTTGATAATGCAAAAAAAAAAATGTAAAGATTGACCATGTCTATCGATGATATGGTCAAACTGAGAAGTACTGAGAAGTACAGCCAAAATAATTTCGGGCATACATAGGGGAACTCAAAAATGAGCTTGGACACCAGCAGTTAAATGTGATAGTGGCTTAGTGGTAGCCAATTGGAATGCCGGATTTTGTGCGACTTTGATGCAAACGCACCTACCTACAGGCATTCCTATTGGCTGCCACCTAGCTACTGCCACAACTGCTGGTGTCCAAGCACATTTTTGAGTTCCCCTATGTATGCCCGAAATTATTTTGGCTGTAATTCTAATAAATCACCTTAATGACTTTAGAAAGTTTGACCATACTGTATTTGGTTTTTCCTGAATAATTATGTATATCTGTGATTATAAGATAAGATATATGACTTCACAATCGAAATCTCATATTATCTGCAAACCGTGCATTTTTGTGAGATTTCAAATAAAAGCTTTGATATAGAGCCTAGGTTCCCAAACCTCTTTGGACTACCGCCCACTTTTCGAAAAAAAACTTACTCACCGCCCCCCTTTTCGAAAAAAAACTTACTCACCGCCCCCTTTTCGAAAAAAGTTTACTTATTGATCCTTTTTAGAAATTAACACTGACTCCCGTCCCATAAATAAATAATTTAACCCATCATTGTCTTGTTTTGATACTGCTGAATACATACCGCCCCCCCTGAATTTCCTTGGACCCCAAACGCCTCCTTAGATCTCTTCAACGCCCACCGGGGGGCGGCACCACCCACTTTTGAACCACTGATATAGAGTATATACATTGTACGTGTAGAAAAGTTATAGGAGCCATCTTTAAATCACATGCTTCAATTTACCTCATATATCCAGAAAACTTATTTTTTTTAAATTGAATTCATGTAAGCTACGTGTTCGTACTGTATGTCGCAGTCTAATGCCCATTCAGCATTCATCGACATGGTCAATCTTTACATGTTTTTTTGCATTATCAACGTGAACTACATGTACTTTCTGTGGCATAGTGGTATATGGACTCGCAGCGAGGTGGCAGCACTAGTAGCATCATGTTAAGATTCCAGCAGGTATGATAACATCGCGTAGATCATTAATGAACATTATGCCCATATATGGTACCGGGATGGTTTGATCTATTTTAAACGTAACATGGCCAAATCTGAGTCAGAATAACCCGGGGGAGGGGTAACTTTTTTTATGAATTTGTGAGCAACATGCATTGAGATGCGCGCAGTAACGCACAAAAGCAGAATTCGGAGTTGGCATGCTATTCCGCTGGAAATTCGGTGAAAAGTGGGCTTTCGGACGAAGAGGGCACCTGAAATCCACTTAGGATTTCAATAAGAACTTGTCTGCCAAGAGGCGGGTGGAGGGGGTGGGGTCGAGGGTACACAAGCATCACGAGTGTTGTTTGGAGAAGCCGATTAGGAACGTCTCCCCCCCTATAATTCTATTCAGGGCAAATCCCTCGTTTTCGTCACTTCATCAGGTGGCCCCTGCGCATTATTTGGCACTCGAGTCGAAATCTAGATCCGAGTTGTGTCTGCAATGCCCCGGGTCCCCGCCCGGCACGAGATGCCCCCGCCTTGCAGGGGCTTCTTCGATTGAACTCTGACCCCGAAGGCTATTTCCTCAGGTTGTAATCTGCCAATGAATTCTTCACTCCTGGCGATTCGAATCTCGCCCTCTTCAAGAACTGCTTTTGTGGTGCTTTTTAACTCGACTGCCACCACTAATCACAATAATTGTCCCGTTTTGTTGATCGAAATCGGATAGCGAAAATAAGCTGTTTTTGCAGGACTGAACGGAAGGAAGCCTCCCATTTCTCCTCACCCATTCGAAACATGGCGTTGCTCGGAATGTCCCGCGTAGCTGACCGCCGCGCCCTCTATAGTAAAGCAAAGCGTCTTGGACACGTGATTACCCTAATGGTCAAATCAACAACAGCATTATTATTCATTGCAGGACTCAAATTACGCATTTTCCAGATCATTTCAATCAATTTCATGATGATCGAACGGTTTAGAATTAACTTTCAGGGTTCCCCCAGGATCTGGAAAAGCCAGTGAAGAATGACTTGTTTTAAAGAAGTCAGGAAAATTCCACGTATTAATGTTGCACGATCCAAAATGAATGTTTCTACGTGTTTAGCTCAGCGCCCATTTGCAAGATTTTCAAAATTTTCAACAGTTTCCAAGGATAAATTTGCAAAATCCTGAACCTTTTCAGAGTATACAAGTTTTCAAATGTCATGCTAATTTTGTATAATTCTTAAAAAGTTTCAAAATTTTCATTAGTAAATTCAGAAAAATTAAATATAACATTGTCATATATCAATTTAGAAATTGTCATTGATCATGGAAATTTGTTTAAAAACCTGGAAAAGTCAGGGAAGTTGAAAATGAAATTTTTGGGAGGACCCTGACTTTATTAAAATGCTATTTCTCTGTGACGCAATCGTTCACGAATTTATACCGTAATTTGTATGAGTTTATTTAGCGAGATATGCGGGGACCTAAATTGAAACTGAACACTAGTGTTACTTACATGTACTTCCTAATATTTTTAACTGAGGTACGATTTATACCTTTTATCAGACTGGTCCATTAATAATTAAGGGAGTTCTAGGGATACCATACCCTCCAAAAACCCAAGTACATTTTATTTCAATATTAATTCCTGACAACAATGAAAAACAAACATTGCTCCATTTATGATGTCATTTTCGACAATTAAGCAACGTACAACCATTTGGAAAGGCACTATAGATCACAAAATCGAGGATTATTGCGTCTTTTAGGAACGTTAGCGCTTCCGTCCTAAGGGCCATCTTCATTAATACAATATTTGGAATGTAATTAGATTCGTTAAATCAGGCATGCATGCATCGAATGCCATATATAACGAACATTGTATTTTTTTTCTACTTCAGTGCATGATTGTTACTACACGTCTTGCATTGTTATCAGCCACTAATCGATTCCGAGCATGGTGGCCATTGAGGTTAGCCCATAGATCCCATCCACACCAACTGAGGCACGGTTTAAATTGCTCCACTGTTTGTCAGTTTTCAAATTCAATTATCAAAATTGAGTTTCCAACGTAGGACTTTGTGGCCCGTCGTCCCTTCATCCAATTTGCCGTTTGCCACAACAGTTTCATTTGGTTGTGTGTGCCAAGACCACTTGAACGTCCATCACCATTCCTCGGCACGCGTGAAACGTGTCGCTTTTTCCCGAACAAACTTGCATTTCGATCAATTCAGACGTCAAAACTAATTGAATTGGGAAATTCAAACTTTTTAATGCTTTTACAGAGGCTAGTACCTCTTTTTGGCTCTGCGCCATCCCGGCCATCTTCGAAGCCAAATCTACAGAGGCAGAATGTGCGAAGACTGCGAATCCCTAAAATTAGTGTGCATTTTGTTTACTAGGATAGGATATTCTTACTCTTAAGGAACTTCTTACTTCGTGAGACAATCAACTGTGTAATTCTTATTATCGAAGTAGTTATCTCAGGGCCCATTTACAAACTTTTTAAAATTTCACAATACAAATTTGCAAAAATTTCAGCAGTTTCTGACAAAATTTGAAAATTGTTCAACAGACTCAGTCTCCGAGGACAGATTTGAACAATTTTCAACAGTTTTTGAGTACAGATTGTGCAAATTGTCCATGTTTTCCGAGTACAGATTTGCAAAATTGTCAACGTTTTCCGAATAGTCGTTAAGTTTGCTGTTTACATACCAATTAATGCATCTCCTTTATTAATCGGTGATTCTTAATCAGGTTTACTTTTTGTTTTTCTTAGGAGACGCCCTCCATATCAGCAACAGTGGAATCAACAGCCCCAAAGTTCGTACAGAGGTCGAGGTCGCGGTAACCCGAACTACCAAGGAGGACAGCATCAGAATTATTATCCCCCCAACAAGAATTACCAACAGGATCAACAATACCAAGAACGATTTTATTAGGTTTTTTAAGTACAAATTTGAGCGGGATGCTTGGCTACCTCGAGGAAAATTCCAGTATGTCATTCGCAATGTTTGAAATTGAGGAGAAGCTGCCAAGCACCGCAGTTGTTGAAAGACGAAAGCATTTTTACCAGAGTTTTTCGTTGACAAACCAGAAAGGAAGATGCAAATAAAGTGCTAAAATTGAGATACCGGATTTCTTCTCGGAGCAGCCCCGAGTTATTATATTTTTAAAGTCATCCAACGACCTTACTTTCATTCCTCGAGACATGCTCCTATTTTATTCGTCAGAAGTGCATTTTGACGAAAGGAGCTTATTTTATTGTGCGATTTTCTGCGCGCGATTATCCAACCTCATTTTCCATTTCATTATGCACTACAGGGTGAGACATAAGTCTACTTTGTCCCTCAGCCGGTTTTATTGCTCATTCAAGTGATTAACGTTGAACTTGTCGTGGCTTAAATAGTTTTTCCGAACATAGTTTAATAATTTCAAGTGTGTTTTCATCTGCTCAACGTAGACAGTACAGTCAGTACTAAGTCGAACACAAATCCAGTATATTATTTGAAATTATCAAGCATATTTCTTATGTAATATAAACTTTCTCTCCAACTTTAAAACCGAATCATGATCTTCATAATAGTCACCAATGTCTCAACACCACATCGACTTAATCAACTTACGATTATTTTCATATTTAAATTCTTTGAGAAAGGTACAAACTTATGTCTCAACCTGTAATACATCGTCCAGTTCCGTTTACAACTACCATTTGCTCGGTCCAGTCAGGGTAAAAGATCGGTCATCTTTTTCGTTTTTTGACATCCGGTCTCATCAACTTGCTTGGTCTTGAAATTGTTTTTAATTTGCTGTTAATTGAAAATAAACATTTTCCCCGAATGCCAGCCCCGAAATCCCCAATCTTGTTTTTTTTTTCCATTCTACTTTTTTCCATTTTACATCACTACTCTAGCAAGACTGACAAACCAAAACAAAGCATACCCCAAAAAAAATCCCTGCAACACGCCTAAAGATGGAGCAGCCATTTGCCATGTCATTGATAACATCTGCAACATTCTGAAATATCCTATAGCGAATATGATACGTTGTTCAATTTACGTGAATTTACGCGTTCGATGAGTACGTGAGTTTGACAAAAGCTAGCTGATTGCATTTAAACTATACGTATGAAATTTGAAATAAAATTAAGGGAAGGCGAAACATTCGTGCACCCGCATTCATTGGAACGAATTTTCACCACCATGGATGAGTAAGATCACAATCTTCTTATTGCCCATGCTTTACTCCAAACGACAAAAAAAAAACTGCAACTGTGTTGCAAACTGCTTTCTCCATAAAATTCACATCATGCAGGTTGCCGATGAAATCAACATAATTTTATCTGCTCAAAATGGCGAGATGTCGACAAGTTGTGGGAACCATTTCTCGAAGAAGAATGACTGTTTGGTTTTCAACAAAGAAATACATTCATCACGCTCTCGGGTTCACTACGTAGCCAATTTTCCAAAAAAAAATAAGAATGTAGGGCAAATAATGCAAACAATGTCACTTCCGTTGAAGTCATGCAGGTAGGTAACTTGGGAGGTTTCACCGTTTTGACAGCAGTAATGCACCGTATGCTTGCGTATGTTTGATGAAATTCAGTTATAACAATCAAATGACTGTCGTCATGCTTGCTTTCCAAAATGTAATCACTATAAATTGACAGAGTTAGCTTGTCGATGCACACTTCTTTTGCCATGAATTAATTTATGTATTTTTTTGCATCTTGATCTAGCTGTATTTTTTTGCATCTTGATCTAGCTGTATTTTTTTGCATCTTGGTCTAGATATATTTTGTGTCATGGTTCCAAATATTTAAGTTAAAAAATTAAACTATTTGCTCCAGCTTAAGCAACTTTACCATGGCAACATCTTGTGACTCTGAATTTGAAATTCTTCAAATCACACGAATGTTAATTTAAACTTGGAGAAACACTATTTTTTTGCACATCGTGTTACTTTTTGGTTTAGATTTAAATAATGAAATTCACGAATTTGACAAATTCCAGGAAGATTCTTCAAATGTATTTCTTGGTTAATTGGAACACGTACAACTCGACATTTCCATATCGTTTATAGGTTGAAACGATTGTTGCTTTATGACGCAATTAAACACTTTCATTTTTTAACTAATTAAAAGCCGTTGTAGCTTTTGGACCATGAGCAAATGCAGAACGAAAGTGAGTTTCAAAGAATTTGAATTTTTCATCAATATTCCAATGTTACTGCATTCGTTGTTCGTTCTTGTTATCCAAAAATGCATTCAACCGTACCAAAAAAAATCGAAAATGTTAGTATTTTGATCAGTAGAAGACGAAAATGTTAGCAACGTGCGTTCCTGCAGCAGCCTCGATCCTATTGGTGGAATCACTGGACGTCCGCATGTGGACCCTGCTATAGTTCCACGTCATTGTGCTCTGAATCCATGCATGACTGCGATCATGCATGGCCACTCGAATCGGTCCTGTTCCATATGGAATCCCGTTTTTGAAAGGCGAACAGTCGCAACCACTCGAGTCCTGCAGCCTGGGACCCCATTTGCAAATGTAAACAGCAGTGTTCAACCTAGCGCACAGATTCGAGTGTTTCACGTATAGACGTCGAGGGAGCGCTTAATTCTAAATCAATGAGACCACATTTCGGATTTGGGCCCTATGGCGCACCTCCTCGCCTAGTCATTCATGACTTCTTGCGTCGGTTATGTGCGATGCAATAATAAAATGGAAGCGAAATAAAAAAGGCACTTGACACCCTTCCCTGCACCCTCGGGTCCCGACATGCGGAGGAATAATGAACTCTTCAGAACGAAATCCCGTCACCTGGCAAACCCGGACGATGGGCCAGACCCTGTACCCGTGCACTGTACATCCGATTTTTGTCTCTGGTAATATTTTTCGCGTTTTTCCTCTGACAATGAATCGGATTAAGCCATATCTCGCAGGTCGACTATAACTTGTAAGCATTCAAGATGTCGTTTGAAATGAACCGTTTTTGGGGGGTGTGGGGAATGGTGTGATGCCCCAACTGCGATCATATAATAGGCGGCGATTTTCCAGGCTTCGAGAATGCACTTATAAGGAGTTTAAGATTATGGACAGAGCGAATTTCCGAGACAAACATTATTTTCAACCTTTCACCAGCTTAAGTTTTCATAAACAATACTGCGAAATGAAAATACATATTTTGAAACCTGTCGAATTATTCTCTGAGTTTTATTCCCGGAAGTGATGAGGTCGTCCAAGATCAGACCGACGACAGTGCTACCAGATTCCATTCTGTTCCTCTACTAAAGTGCTACCAGGTGCCATTTTCCTATCAAAATATGTAAACTAACATCAGAACAGGCAACTCGAGTTAGTGTAATCACAAGTTTAACATTCTCCAAGGAATCCTATTGAAATTGCACGTGAATCGAAAATTCAACGCATTTAAATACAGTAAAACTTGGAAAAGTGACCACCTTTGAATGGTGACCACCTGTTTATGTTGACCACTTTTTAGTGTTTTGTTTTTTCTATTGTACATTTCCTGCATAAAAATTCTCTGTATAATGACCACCTGTATCGTTTACAGTGACCAGTGTGTGTTCTCTTTTTTGCAATTTTTACATTGTCAATGTACCTTATAAGGTGACCAGATAACAGATGAGTAACATTACATCTTTTTTAACCCATAGAGATGATGATTCTGTACGTTTTTGGCTTTGTAGTTTTTTACTACATTTATTACAGTCTACATGTATAAGTACAGTGTCCATGTTCATCATTCTAATGTAATTCAGGCATTCTTTGTATAGTGACCACCTGTGTACAGTGGCCAACGTAACCCATTTTTTTGGTGGTCACTCTAGACTAAACAGGTTTCACTGTATCAAGTATTGAAGATCAGCTATAACCAGCAGATCTTGAGACCATGCAGTCAAATAAAATTCCTAATTATTGCATGTTTCCCACAAGGACACCTTTTCGGAGAAAAACGAAAAGATTTGGAGTGTATACACTCCAAAAATGTCGTTGAATGTGTTCAATGCAGCCTCATCAGTAAAGTGTCAATGACAAACGGAACATCCTGCAACTGCCAACATCGAGTATAGCAATAGTGTTAAAATTCTTTGGAATAATCAGCTGAAATTTGAACTACCAAATCAATTTGACGGTGCAAGAGGTCCGAACGTTTCCATCGCCGATCGGAGATGGTGGCTGCTCTGCGGGGAGTGCACATTCCGGATATTGCGAAGGATTAACTTTCAAATAACGTCTATAGCATCTTTTTTTAAAAGGAGTTGCCATGCCGACTGGGTGCGCATCATCCTACTCGAATCGAATTTCTCCAGCCGGATTACAATGCAGGCTCTGCATGAGCTGCTGCAATTCCTTTTTCTGTTGCTGCAACGAAGGCAAAACCACGTCGAGAGTGTTGAAAACGAAGGTTCATTTGAGGAGCGAAATTCATTTTAAGTATCATTAACTCGCTGCATAGTGCAGCACAAGTGCGCTGTAGGACACTTGGGCAGAGAGCAGACAGTTTAACAGGAGCTCCTCTAGGACCCCTGTCTGTTTTTACCTTGAAGAGCATCCCACGCGCATGCCTGCCATCGGTTACTCATGCCGATCTTCAAGACCATGCTAAGTTGCTAACGTAAGGATGATAGAAAGTATTGTAAATGAAGAGAATTTCGAGTGACCTCAAGCCAGAATAGATCTTGAAGCTGCTGATTGATTCGATCATTTCGAATTCCGCAATATGGAATAAATCTTCAGACTTTTTTTCTTTCTCTTGACATCAACTCGTACCATTGTTGAGAATCCCTTAACATTATTAAATATCAAGGACCGAAAACACATGTATATAGGATAATATTGAGAACTGACCGAGTTAATCTATCTCTGCATAATGTGCATGTCTCACTCTGGGAGATGGCGTGATGTTAAGATGCGTTGCTTCTGGAACACTCCATGGGGAAGACAAAGTCTTGCTATGACAATATTTGTCTGATGACCCCTTGAAGGGTCTTTGCAACTCTTATGGATCCGCGAATGACACTTTTAGAAACACTGCACTACTGGTCAAAAGTAGTAGTATCCATCAACAACACTTAAGAAAGCAATAACACATTAAAATCGAAAAGACGTATATCTTCAAAATGTGTTTTAAGAGGTGTAAGTTCCCAAAATCAATGGTTTCATCAAATTTGAAATACTGAAAAAATTCGAAACTCCACGTGCGACTATACAAAACCCTGCATGAAAACATTGATAAATATTGTCCAAAACATGGTTTTGCACATGTGGTACAATTTTTAATGTTTCACAATGATTGTACGTGGTCATGAGCAGTTTTATTACATAATCCCAAACTCTACCAACACGTTAAATATCCTCGTGTTTCTGAAGAACATCTAGGTTCGATGAAACCTCGAGGGGCCAGAAGGGGTATATAGAAGATATGGTACGTATATAAAAGTCATCTTTCTTCCTCCTCTGACAAGTGGGTGCTCTGCAGCCTGGGGTCGCTCTCACGACACGCCATCCGAGTTGAAAAGAACCTGGAGTGTTACATATTCAAAATCCTGACGCATGCAACCTCTCCTAGCTGGGCGTGCATACGAAAAGACATAAGCGCATGCAGCGCTCGCTTACTTCTTCCGGCCGCGTCGTGTTGTTTCAGCCGCCAGAAGTGGGCTATGAAGGATGCATGGAGTGCCCCGCATGCATGCATGGCCTGTCCCCTGAAGTGGCCCATCCACGAGGTACTCGGCATGCATGCGAGATGGGGAGAAGAAAAAAAAAAGGCGGAAGGTGGGCTGCCCCCTCGCCCGATGGCACGACATAAAAAAATATATATATGGAAAAGCAACTTGAACTGTCTCTTGACAGAAAAGGCTGCATGCGGCTCTCGGAATCTCTCGAATTAAACGCCGTCAAGCTGTTGGCTGCAAGCGCTGGGAAAAAAGTGCGATATGACACGTACTTCTCCCCATATCGAGTCAGGACTGAACTGCGTCGAGCACGGTGCGCGTCGCGCGTTGGACGCGCGTGGCTTGCGTCCAACTGAAATATGTCTGTCGAGCAAAGTCACCAAGAATTGGTCTTTTTGGTGCGGTCATCATGGTTGGTTTGGTGCCAGTGATTGTATACTGCATGGAGGTTGCCGTTTAGCAGCTATAGAGATCTACAGATCGTGGAATGTTTTCACCATGGATTTGGCAGATGGATGGAGTGTTGGATTTAAACACTAGATTATGTGAATGTGAAGCGTGCGACCGGTTTTGTTGGATGTGCTGACAACACCGAGGTATGTTTGTTTGACAGTGTTGCAGATGGATGGGAAGATTCACGTTTAGGTGGAATTATCCTTTGGGACCTTTTCGAAAGTTCGCTATAAGAAAAAAAAACGGTCATCTCTAAAATATGGACATGCTTTATGCGTTGCCCCCGTTGAATTGGCTTTCGGACTAAACTCAGTAATAAACTTTGGTTTTTTTTGTTCATGTTCAGGTCTTGTACTATATTGACTGTTGTTCTGGATTGACTATAAAACTGCGCATATACAGGAATATATATACGTTGCGATTCCCGATTATCCGGAGTCGGATTAACCGGGCGGCGGATTATCCAGGGTCCAGTTTTTTTTTATATTGTTACACTTTGAGCATGACAAAGCCTATAACGAATTCTGCGTGTCTCCGTGTTTGCAATTTAAAATTTGCATCATTTTTATTTAAATGTATTTCACTATATAACACTTTGTTGTCTGAATTCGCGCGTGCATCGCTTGTTATTTCTACCTTAAAATCTGAGCAATTAAATACATTGCTTTCACGCTCATAAAAACAGGACTCTGCCTAAATGTGTAGATTTATGAGAAAGTATAATGGGCTTGATGCAGATGTCGTCATCATGTCGTTATCACGTGACATCTCATTCGTTCCACTGGTGAAAATTACCCGCGCACGTACGTTCTTTTTAGTTGTTAATTCGATAAAAAAGATCACATGATACAGGCTCATACGTAACTATATGCATAAGGTCCATTGTCAACTAAGATAAATGTACATGCATGTATTATATATCCTGTCAAAATTTCAAATGATTTAATTGTAGAGCGTTTTTTATTTATCTTTAAATGATTCATTTTTTTTATAAGCCTAATTCTTTCTTTAGCCCTAAAAGCAATAATATTCGAAATTAGTCAAAATCAATAATTTTGAATTACTTTAATCCGAAAGCCAATGGTAAAAAAATAAAACTTTGATAGAACACACAGTAAAACACTTAAAATGATCACGTTATACATCTTGTTACTTCGAGTATATCTGAAGACATGCATTCAATGCTTCAGTGATCTACATTAATTAGGTTTGTTATAACAATTTGTTTTTTTAGTTATATTTTCTTGATTTGATAAGCCATGATGCTGTATCGGGTTAAAAGTTTAAATTTCCTTCCATTTTAATTCAACTGTTCACGGATGCCATTATGTCCAATATTTATAATAAATTAATAATAACATTTTGAATTAAAAATCAAGCAGGACGTATCATTTGAGTTCGCGTTTTTTGCATATATGTTCTAAATTTATCAAAGTGCCCTACGGGTAGGCCTTTAGGCGAAATGTACATGCATGCATCCATCGTGTGTTATACAGGTATATGGTTTCTATCACATCCAGCAATAACCGCTAAGACTGTCGAGCATTCACTGCAAATCTGCTGCAATTAATTCTTAATTAATGTTCACTCGATGCAATAATATTTAACGGACAGAAGCTCTATTATCGGAAATAAAAGTTGCATGCCTCATTACCCTCATTTGCCCTCTCCTCATTGTAAGGATTATGCATGCATGCGTGCGTGCAAATACGTTTTGAATAGACTGGATAACAAGGTCCTTTTATGTGTACATGCATCGAAATAGAGGGTCCGTATATAGAATAACGTGCAAAAAACAAACGATTGAAGCCGATTCAATCTTGGCGAAAATGAAGCATGCTCAAAATGCAATATATCTCTTAACTGAAAAATGGAGCATAAATAAAATATCACAGGAACAATGCATATGTTCAAATGACGAACAACGTTTGCGATGCTCAAATATTTCCTCGGGCCTATAAAGGCTACAATAAAACTTCAAAAATGCCGTTTCGATTTCAGCGCATGACGAAATTGAGGTTTCAGAAGTGAAAACTCAAAAATTGTCAATTTCCGGTTAAGACGGTTTTAAAATCAAGCTAAATGAATTTTAAATTTTCAGTAAAAACAACATACATAGTTTCGTCTAAATTCTGCCCCTTTATATTTTATCAATTACAGAAATTGATATGAAAAATTGTGTCACTACTGAAGCGGATGTGCGATATCATGAGGGCTAATTGGAATAAAAGCATTATTCTATACAGTACATTTCATCAGCAATTCACCACTACAATTTTCACAAAAAGATTTACATTATCTCTGATTAACTTGTCTTTGCAGTTGTCGATTGATGTAAATTAAGATCAGTTCCATGAATTAATGTTATATGATCACCTATGAATGTATGCAGACACAAATGTGAGCAAAATGCTTTTTTTGTTTTGTGTTGTTAAGCTACGTGTTTATTGGGTTAATAAATAAATTCGGTTCATAGATCAATGTGGCTATAAGTATAAATATACTCTATTCCACAGGCAATCTTGCATGTTTGTAATGCATGGGACATGTGGTAAGTAATCTGTATCGTGTTTAAAAGCATAATAAAATGTCTGTTCACCATGTATATTTTTGTTTACGCTTTTAATATTTAATTTAGAATCTCAGTTCCTGGGGCATTTTTTGGTAGAGTATAAGATAATTAAGATAATTGGGGAATTAATTAGATGAAAAAGGGGCGAATGCAATAAAAGTGGGAAAGCAAGAAAACAAAATGAAAAATTATTGCTATCGAGGAATTTTTTTCGCATTTTCGAAAAAAAAAAATAACATTTATATGCATATAGTTAAAAAAAACCTCCAAATCTTTGCATCCTACAATATAAATTTATATACCTGTACATGTAGCCTACATCAGGGCCTCCGAGAGAAATGTTATATGGGGGTGCGAGAATTTTTCCCGGGCCCCCTCCCTTCTGATTTTTTTTAGCAAATTTTCCAAAGTTTTCAAAATAACCTTATTGTTTAATTTTATAAAATCTACATACGGTATAATATTGCAAAGAAATGAGTCTTTAATTTTTTTTAAATAACTAATGAAATTAGGAAAACTTATATAAATAAAAAAATAATATTGAAAAGTTTTGCATGTGCAGCCACTTTGCTTTAGGATATCTATCAAATTAAATTTTATTCTATAAGCTTTGTTAATTTTCAAAAAAATGAATTTTTTATTTTAGTTGTAAATTTGTACAATTCACCTACATGTATATACAATAAGGAATATCTGAACAGCGTACTTAGCTATATTCTGGCTACTGTATATCTATGGATTTTAGCAACATTTCTCTTCAGCAAGAGTAGAATTATGGAATAGAATGTACACACGGTTATAACATCATGTCCTCGGAAATTGTGGAAAATTTGTATTCAGAAAACCTAGAGAATTTTGAAAATTTGTACACGAAAATCGTGGAAAATTTTGCTAATTTCTACTCAAAAAACGTTTAAAATTTTGTAAATTTCTACTCGGAAAACGTGCAAAATTTTGCAAATTTGTACTCGGAAAACGTGTAAAATTTGGCAAATTTGAACTCCGAAAACGTGGAAAAATTTTCAAATTAATACTCAGAAAACGTGGAAAATTGTGTAAATTTGTACATGGAAAACGTGGAAAAATTTACTGTATAGGCTATGGGTAACAGCACAGTAAAACCTTTTCAGTAAGAAAGTTACTTACCGACCACTAGCGCCAACCAGCGGGCTAACAAGTCCTCATTTAAAACGCATTATGGCATGTTAGCCCACTGGTTGGCGATAGTGGTCGATAAGTAACTTTCTAAAAATTTTGTACTGTGCTCTTACCCTATAGCATAATCATGTTGATTTCTTATAAGACTAATTTCCATAGTTCCTATATAATAAATTTTAAGCTAAAATTAATGAATTTTCGAATTATATATATGATTTCCGGATATTTTTCCCCAACATATTTCCCCGGCTATTTTTTCCCAGACATATTTTCTCAAGGATATTTTTTTTCTTGAGGAAAAACGATCAATTTTTATTTCTTTTAAAATAATTATATTTATTTTTAAATAGTATTTATAGTAATAAACATATTGCTATTTATTATTTATTTTATTTGACTTGACCCCACGCCCCGCTGCCCTGATCTGACCTAACCTATATAGTCTTACTACAGTATAGGTTAAGTTTATATGTTCAACTTTCATATTGTTTTTAATTGAATGCATGCATGAAAATAGCACAATGTTTATTACCATAAATACTATTTAAAAAGCATAAATATAATTATTTTACAAGAAATAAAAATTGATCGTTTATCCTCGGGAAAAAATATCTTTGAGAAAAAATTCCTATAGGGAATAATTGTCCTCGGGAAAAAATGTCTGAGTTAAAAATGTCCGGACACCATTATACATGTGTACTTTAATGCGAACTTTAGACAACATGTAAAAAATGTATACGTTATAAAGGGTTATTTCCCGATAAAAGTTTAAGGACCTTCCCACTCATATATACATGTATACACATGCATATACTGTACTGCACATGGGGTATGATTTTATCCAAACTTCGATGAAACTTATACCGTTGAGATCATTTTTTTCCCGACTTCTGATTCCGTATTTCGTATTATCAGAAGTCAAACCTCGTGAGATCTAGACGACACAATGCCGGACTAAAATAGTACAATGCTTAGGACCACGATAAGGGTTATACAAACTCATTGCTTCTGGTGGATTCCGAATAATGCTCCAGCCCTCGAAGGCTCCGCGTGATGCCTTCATAACAATTATGATTCCGGCGTTTACGCTTAACTAATTCCATTTCCAAATCCTAGCGCACATTAGTGATATCAAAGCAAAGCACTTATCTCCTCGTTTCATCTCGATTTGTTTAGGCATATTCTCGAGCACTGCTGAAGATGAAAACCACTTCTTAAAAACGGACCTTAACATCGCATCTTGTCCACGCTGAAAAGCCAAGAAAAAGCCATGCTGGGACTCAACCGCCGCGCACGCTTCATTTCATCCATGCAGAGGAGTGCCTGCGGGGACAGTGCTGACCCCTCGGGGTCAAACCCTATCTTCCACACCCATTATTATTCCATTAAAAAGAGGTGTCTTTTAGGTTGAGAACAACGGCATCTGATAAGACCACACGTGAGGTGGACGGATGTTTGCTGCAGAGTGACAAGCCCCAATGCATTTGAATTCTTTAAGCATTCAAAAAAAGCCGTTTTAGGACGTTACTTGGGTGCTTCTTCAAATTCTCCTCTATATATCCACTACTATTCACTACTATTCACTAAAGTCATTGTCGTGACGTAGAAATAAGTTGATTGTTTAGGTAACACCATGGTTTCGAATATCATGTTCGAAGGCGTTACCATTTGCGGATTTGGGCCTTTTGTTACATCAGTAGAAATGTGCGAAAATGAAGAAAAATATGCATGTAACAATTGAAACGTATACAGTGATATCCTAATATGGTGCTTTTTTGCTGCAGAATAACTATAATGCGCATGCGTATATTTTGTCCATTTCAAAAATAACAGCGCCATTTTTTGGACTGCGTCCATTAATGTTGGGCCTGGCAGAGTATATTGTGCAGCGAATTATATAAACCGAGAATGCGAAATATGGAACTAAACGTTGAGTACGATCGAGAAATAATAAAACATTTTAAAGACATACAGTACACGTATAAAGCGTGGCGCTTCCTGGAATTTGTTCAACAATTTGTTCGAAAAAGGAATTCGATGAAAATTACATACTGTATAGAAACAATTTCCAGACTGTAATTTTCAATTAGGTGAAATTTAGGTGAAATTAGGTGTATTTTTCAAATACATGCAGTTGCAATGGTTTAAGCATACAGTATAAAATATATCATCACCTCCCACAAAAAAAAGTTTAAAAAACTGTTCATAATGAAAATTTCGATCCTTATAAGGCCCGGTTGTACCAACAGTGGTTAATAATAACCTAGGGTTAACATCTGTGTAACTATAGGTTAACCCACCGTTGTATTGCACAAGCACGGGTTAGTGAAAAATGAAGAGAAAGGTTAACCCAGCCAGTAGGCAGGATTAACCTCGGGTTATTAGGAAAAGCAACATGGCCGACACTATACTGATGAAGCTATAGAAATTGGGCATGCTATACCACCTGGTCACACAGACAGGTGAAGCCAGGATGCGCCATCTGGCAGCAGGTTAAACATGGGTTCCATAACCCTGGGGATGTTTCAGCAAGAGTTAATTGGTGCATGCAACATAAAGATCTAACCTGAAGGTTAACCTGGAGTCCGAGTTTAACCCAATTTTAACTTGTTTTTATATAGAACAAGTTTTTCTCCAAAAGTATGACACGCATTAAGGCATGCAAAGTCGAGGCGGATGATGCTGATGCACTGCAACACTTGTGTCCATGTACGCACATCAACGATTAATTAAACGAAACTGTTCATATCACAAAAAGCTAGCTCTAAGCTTGCATACTTAATAATCACCGGACCGAAGTCTAATTTAAGCTTATGATTTGAGGATCAAACTAAATGGTCCAAGCAAATGGTTGACTTCCGATTCGACGCCCATGGGCGCTGCCCACGAGAGTTTGTTGGCCAGGAGAAAACATTTAATTATGTGCGTGCATGTTCAGGTGCGAGCAACCAACGAGTGAGTATCGTTGCATGTTGCAAAAGGAACTGGATTAAATTGATTTCATTTATGCTTCGGCACGTTTTTTGAACCCATTTTGCGATGTTCGTTCGGGAATGCACTTTTAGGAAATCTTCAGACTCTGCGGCTGCCTGTCGTGAAAGCATTTTAGGGATTTTGGGGCTTCGATCCGCTTTCCAAAGCAGATACAATTTTCAGAAAGTGAAAAAAAAAGTAGAAAGAGATGGATGTTGCTCACCATCATTGTTGACAGAAGTATACCGGAAAAACACGGTGACTGAAGACATGGCTCCTATAGTCGTCGTCAGAAATGTATCTCGAAAACTTGGAAGTCAAGCGGTTTCTTATCCAAAAGTTGCATGGTTATAGATATCAGCAAGCTTAAGAGAATCCTCCACCTGGAAATATGCAAGCAATTGAAATGTTCATCCAGTGACGAAATTAAGATTCCATCATGTACTATCATTATCGAAATAAGAAATTCGTTGCTGTTGGCTATAACTTCGTTTTTATTTTCTCAAATTGAGTTTTCTATAGTGACATCTCGAGGCATAATGCAAACTATCACGACGGTTTCAAGTTTCAACCTGTAAAGAATGCTTCAGGGGCTCATGGATGTATAATTGAAGCAAACTCCGAAAAGCTGCAGTGTTGTGATACTAAAGTCGGTCATTTTGAATTTTTTTCAAATGATATACTTGTATACCTATATGCGTATTTCTCACCGTATTTAACACCCAAAATTGTTAAAACGAGACCTTCGGTCATGTAAATGTACAAGCAACCATAAACGTAAAACATCGAAAAACTATAGCTTCTTTATCAGATTACTATACCAATAATCACTCTCTAAAGTCTCGAAGAACATACCGGAAATCATCAGTTAATGTATGAACTTCGACTTTAAATAATGGTTCATAATTTTATGATACTCAAATGTTTAACAATTACCATCATGATCATGATGGTAATCATGTTTACACAAAATATACATGTATAGGTATACCTATAGATGAATTATTACAGAAAAATCCTTTTCAAAAAGCTAGCAATAATATGAGATTTTCTGTCAATTTACCCAAGACAAATTTCTCCGTATAACATGCGTGAACGGGTAATTTCGATCACGCTTAATCCGATCGGTTATTTTATTTGATCAAAGCCTTCAGAACGGATTTTTCCTATCCTGCTCTATGTTAAAAAAACGCCACTTAATTGGATCATATCATCACTTAATTCGATCAAATTGCCACATGTCTACATAACGCAAACACGCGAAACAATTTTAAGTAGCTTTCAGACAAGCAGGGACACGATTGGACAACGTGCAAGCATGCATCTAAAGCTGGTCATACACGAGGCAAATTATATCTGGAAATAATTAGAAAGAAATTGCGAGAAAATTATTTCACCTGAAACGATTGCCTGTTCCTGCTCACACGGAGCGGTGCTTTCAGAATATATCCCTACGGTATACACAGTATTTGGCAGCATTGTTTCAAAAGGAAACAGCGGTAAACGAAATTGATAGCAGTGCTTTCAGTTCATCCTATGACGTATGTCTTTCCTGATTGGCTGTCGAACAGAACAGAACTTTCGTGCATGTCTGTAAAACCTATGACGTCAGCTACTTTCCGGTCGGCTATCTTCGATTGTGGTTTTCATGGTTTTCCACAATTTCTCCAGGCGAATGCTGAGATAGTTCCTATATTA
>JAQGBX010000862.1:0-29704 GCA_034698745.1 Megaphyllum sjaelandicum
TCGACGCCATTTTGATAATCGAAGAAAACGACGTCCGATCCGCAACAGCGCCATTTATGCTAAATGGACACATTTTGGCTAGAATTTTTTTGTGGCATCTTTTCCCCGACTTTAAGTGAAATATTTTGGAGTTTCGGATGTGAAAAAAATGCTCGTTTAAATGTTTGAAAAAAAATGCCCGATAATATGGTTGGAAAAAAATGCCCGCCCGGTTAAATGATTGAAAAAAATGCCTGATTAAATGTACGAAAAAATGCGCAATTAAATGTTTGAAAAAATTCCCGAGTAAATGTTTGAAAAAAATTTCCGATAAAATGTACGAAAAAGGGCCCGATTAAATGTATGAAATAGGGCCCGAGAAAATGCCCGATTAAATGTTTGATAAAAATGCCCAATTAAATGTTCGAAAAAAAATGTCCGATTAAATCGTTCCCCCCTTCCTTCATCCAACCTCTCACCGTCCATAAAATTAGTAAAAAATGATATTTCAAAACCTAAATTTTAATAATACAGTGAACCTGTTAAGAGTAACCACACAAAAAAAAATTGCAATGTTGGTCACTGTATACACATGTGGTCACTATACAAAGAATGCCTGAATTAAATTAACACAATGAACATGTACACCGTACTTAAACACGTAAATTTAATATAGTAAATTCAAAAAAGTACAGAATCACCATGTCCATCTGCATTACATACCGTACATGTATATTTATTGCCATAATATTACACATATGAAAAAACTGCCAAGTTTTCCTTGTTTGAAATGCTTTTTTATGATAATGTTCTCGGTGATTTTTCGATACATAAAACATGATTGGTTTGATTATTTGGGAGCCACTATGGTTGATGCAGGATGTAAAGTGACCCATCTGTTATCTGGCCACTTTTGAAAGGTAGCCTACATTGACAATGTAAAAATTTAAAAAAAGACAACACACACTGGTCACTGTACACAAAAGACAGGTGGTAACTATACAGAGAATTTTTTTTAAGGAAATTTGCACAAGAAAAACAAATACACTATAACGTGGTCGACAAACAGGTGGTCACTTTTCCAGGTTTTACTGTAATAAAAACTAACATTTATTTAATAATCAAAAATATAATTGTACAAAAGTGTCAATTTTTAATGCGGGGACAGGGTTGTATGTGGAAGGGTCCACCGGTCCAGTTTTTGGGAAAATATCCTCAAAAAATTAAGCTCGACAAACTGATTTAGGAAATTCCAAAATTCCTACTACGCGCACCCATTTCGATATCGCCAAATTTAATCCTAAAATAAATTCAAGCAGAAAATGGTTGTGGAAAATAACCGGAAGTCATCGCCGGGCTTCTGCGGTTTATTTTTGTTACAGCCCCTTTTCTATCAAGTACTCCCAAATTCATTACGATTTTTTGCAAATTCAATATGACGACATAATGCTAATATTTGTAGTGATTGCCAACATTCAGGGACAGCTGCAGCAAAGTGATAATACACTATAGGCGAGGCTTTGGTGCAAAAGCAACATTTATCTCCAAATACAAGGTATTTTACGGACATGGGTGCGATCACATGTTTGTTTAAATCTGATTGAAAACATTTCAGTTTTGGATTTTTCAGCTCGATTTTAAGAGTACTGTACATGTACCAAACGACTATTTTCCATACTGTTCTTATACATGTATTTATCATTGTGAAATACAATTTTTTTCGATAATCATGTGATACTGTGGATTGAAATTACAATTGATATTGAAACTAGTGATACTAAACAAATGACTAATAAGTCAATTTAATGTTATTTTTTTACAGCTTCCTTAAAGACTAGATTGAATAAAACATGCCACAGGAAAGTCAGATTCATGTTTTCTCAACTCAGCTATTAAATAAAGCGGCTGAAGCTGTCCATCAAGGACAGTATCCAAGCATCAATGCATATCACTGTGCTCAACCAGAAACAAAGCGATTTCTAGAGGTAAGTTTGAAAGAAACCATATATAATCCTTTAATATGACACACTTTTGTATGGTTAAGTTCAATTTCGTTTATTTAAACGATTTTAGAAATGCAGAATAAACCAAACCAAACTAAAACCAAAATTTTCCAAATAAATGCTACTTTTATAATTAATTAAAAATAGCAAAAGCACACGTCATAATAAAATAAAAATATTTAAAATTTATTTAAATCTGCATGCAAACAGATGAAAAAAAGGGTAATGCTTTTTCAAAAACTTTGTAATTTCCTCTTGACGAGATATGTTGAAGCCAATTAGCAGTGGAAGCCGCTTAATTCGATCAAGTTGGTTCCAGCGATTTTGCTCGATATTAAGCGACGAATGTCAAAAAAACACGCTAAACCTTATGAAAATAATTTGCTGTTGTTTTAAAAAAATACAAATATTTAATCGCAAATATGCATATGTTTAGGTTGTGTTTGCAGCAACGACTGCAATTTTATTTTATATAAATTACGCAGAAAATCCATCTGAGTATAGCTGATGCATTAGATGCTTATTATATATACACGCTCGTAAGTTGTCCAAACATGCCCGTGCTTATATGAAAGTTGCACTATATATAATGGAAAACTAATTTTGACTTCTCGCATTTCTTTCAGCATGCCGTTTTTTTTAAAAGCCTGAAATTAAATCGCCAAAATCCACCAATTGGTAAACCCTACATGCGTAATCCAATGGGTAAAAATGGACCTCGACAGCAAAATCCGATGGGTGTAAGGCAAACTCAGCATCCAGGAATGGGATCAGGACAGCCACAATACCCCATGATGCAGCAGCAGAGTGGATATCCCCAGCCCAATAGTCATTTAATGAATGAATTGAGTCCTGTAATTCAAATACCTGGTATGTCTCGACCAACTTTCACTGGTGGTAATTACTAGAATTCCTTAATCCCACGTGTTGAAAAAAAAATACTATATGCATACTCAACTGTATACAAAATATTACCATTTAAATTGCATCTTGGCCTATATTTAATACTGCACACAGCAATAAGAACTATTAAAACCAATTACCTTATTTTCGACTTAATGGTGCAAGTTATACAGTTTGATTTAAAATACCTGAAAACAAGTTTTCAGAATAAAAATGTAATGGAAAATAAACCCAGTTTTTGCATGTATTTGCGAATATATATACATGTAGGCCTACTGTATATATATTTAAACCTTTCGATGCTTTACACTTAAAGCATATGTAATATTTGTAATAATATATGGATACAGGACATTCTTTTCAACACAATTTTGCCAGATATGAGATTTCACACAATTTTAATTCCTTCAATTTCAGGTGTGAATGTTCTGATGCAGTTCCTCCAGGAAAGGCCGCATGAAGAAGAGAAGCTGGCTATCATCCGTACTGATCTTTACGGGTTGTTGCTTCCTTATCTGCAACAAGGTCCTTATCTGCCTGAAGGTACTCCATCATATGACTGTATGGGACCTCAACCATTGCTGCCATTCCACATTGGTAATTATTAGAAATTCTTAATCCCACATGTTGAAAAAAATATTATATGCATACTGTATACAAAAAATAACATTTGAATTTGTTATCTATATATAAAATAGAAAACGACGCCATCTTTTCTGTCTGTGGCTGGGTCTCTAGCTGGCTTTGAGGTTGTGTGGCTTCGATATGATTGGCCACTCATGGCACACCACCCAGAAGCGTGAACTCCGTGGGGAATAGCGAGGCCATAAATCTTTTTAAATTTGCCCCGGGCCATAAAACTGTCAAACAAGTTTTGCGTCCCCCATCCGGCATGCATCCAGGTCATATAGCGCCATCTTTTGGAGACAAAGGACAGCTAATTCTAACTCCTGATCGCATAGGAAAGGAGAGAAACCAATCTAATCTAATAAAAGGGGTTAGAAAATCAAACAACAATTTTTACCCGGGCAACGCCGGGTTTTAACACTAGTATAACAATGAACACCGAAATAAGAATTATTAAAACTAATTCCCTTATTTTGGACTAAATGGAACTCCCTACAGTTTGATTAAAAATATCTGAGAACATTATGTTAGAATAAAAATTTAAGGGGGGAAAAACCCTGTCTTTGCAAATATTTATACAGGGTGAGTTTTATAACCAATTCCTTGTTTTTATTTGGATTGTGTTAGAGGTAAAAATCTGAGTTTGTAGTATCATGGTAAAATAGGTGGACCCTTTCAAATGAGTTTATTTCGGGTGACCTTGGAATATATAAATTCAAGGTTATTGCGTTACCATCTTCTAAACCGAAAACGTTCAACTAGAAAGTTGTAGGGCATCGTGAAATTAGTTTAATGGGTGCATTTGCAACATTTCATTACCAATTTTTACTTTGCAAAAAAATGTTAATAACCTGCACGGCAACTGTGCAATGCAGGAATACTCGTACTTGAGTATTCGGGGGCAGGGCTAATTACGAAATTACGCTAATTACGGGACTAGGTAATTACGAAATGGCAACATTTTAATTTTATTCATGTAAAGCACATCTTATGGGGTCAAGGTATTACACTAATCGTGGTTTCTCCATTCGTTAGTCACTCAAATTTCAATGCTTAATATGTGAATTGCCGCTGCCCCGAATATTATAATACTGGCTTTCCTGCATTGCACTTCTGCTGTGCAGGTTAGCAAACATGCCGGCAACAAATGTTTTTTTGGAAAGCGAATATTGATAATAAAATTTCGCAAATGCACCAATTAAACTAACTTCACGATGTAATACAACTTTCTAATTGAACATTTTTCTGTTCTATTACGGTTTAGATGATAGTAACGCAATGACCTTGAATTTACATTCCAAGGTCACCGGAAATAAATTCATTTGAAAGTGCCCACCTATCATCTTACCATGATAACAAAAACTCAGATTTTTACCTTTAAAACAATCCAAATAAAAACATGGAACTGGTTATAAAACTCACCCTGTTTATATAAACCTTTCAATGCTTTACACCATGACATTTGCTATAATATAAGAATACAAGACATTCTTTTGAACACAATTTTAACAGATATGAGATTTTACACAATTTTAATTCCTTCCATTTCAGGTGTGAATGTCCCTGTTGAAAATTTAACCCCCTCGCAGAGGTGGCATCAAGAAGAGCAGCTGGCTAAAATCCTCCGTAGGTTCCAGATGTTGTTACCTGATCTGCAACAAGATTTTCCAGAAAAATTCCCTAGGTCTGATCTCTTTCAAAGCTTGATTCAAGGTCTAGGTGGACCGATAAGGCAACTTATGCAGCAAACTATTGACAATATGAAGATGCACCGTGGACAGCAAAACATGATGATGGGGCCTGGCAATGGGCCAAACCCTGAACATGGGCCTCGTGGACATTTGCAGCCCAATAAGCTTCTCAATCACCCCTCAAATACAATGATGCCCAGGTCTAAGCAGAATACTGATGGAAGCCATGGTTTTTGTTCCACCAATCCAATGGGGCCATCTCAGCAGCATCCGGATGCACAGTGCACGATGATGTCCCAGCAGACGAGCATGGCACTAACGTCTTCCAAGGTCGCAGAGATGGAATGTTATAATCTGTTAGAGCAGTTTTTTGAAGAACAAAAGATGCGCCTACCAGGATCGAAGACCAATGGATCTAATGGTCCAATGCCAGCACCAATGAGGCCTGTGGAGAATTCTGGACGAATGGGACCTGGAGGAGGAGGAGGAGGAGGAGGGAATGGTGCTGGGTCAGGTAGAAACGGCCCTAGCACACCCATTGGTGGACCTCCATCACAGGGCTTACCAACGTCTTGGCCCGGTACTCCAACACGACACTTTCTTGGTCCACCCCCATCTTATCATCAATCCTTAAGGTCACCAAACCCTTCCTCAGCAAATGCTATCGGAGCTAGTCCCCCGCCACCATATTCATATTCCTCGCCATCACAGTCATCACAGGGCTTACCAACATCTTGGCCCGGTACTCCAACACGACGCTTTCTTGGTCCATCCCCACCTTATCATCAAACCCAAAAGTCACCAAACCCGTCCTCAGCAAATGCTATCGGAGCTAGTTCCCCGCCACCATATCCATATTCCTCGCTATCCCTGTCATCACAACGCATGTCCTCAGGCCTTAAATCACCTGCTGATTCCTCGCTCGGTTGGCCACATCCTTCACCTGAATCCCTCCATAACACTCCAATGAATTCTCCAAATCCATGCCCTCTCAGTCCGAACAACCCTGGAACGTCTGCATCAGTAGGAGCGCCTTTGCAGAGTCCAAGTTTGCAGCACAAATGAGTCAAGATGGAAACACTCCTACGAGTGGAACTGGACCTCTAGTCATATGCTCAGTCATCTCAGCAAAGGCAACAGCAGCAATACGGTGCTCAAACATCAACCAAAGAATTTAATTTAATACTAGTTCCATCTCCTCAACATATACAGTACCTGATTACTTTTGATGGCCAAGAACTGACCATTCAGAAACAGCCAAATACGAGTTTTCAAGAACTAGTGTTGATATCTCCTGATGGGTATGCATTTTAATATCTTTTTTGCCTTGTTTTTTAGTCTTTAGTCATTTCGAATAAAACCAGTGAAATTAAAGGTTAATTGACAATTTAAATATGCCATTGTTTTTTTCTCCTAATATGCACAGATTTAAGCATGCAATTATTCATTTCTCTAAACATGTATGAACATGAAAATGCCAGTATGAATTTGTATAGCCCAAACAACATTTCTTGCGATTTTAATTTGCCATTCCTCATTGGCATAATTAATCATTTAGCTAATCAGACCAACCTTGGATCAATCCTCGAGAAATAGCCAATAATGACAAATAGCAATACTTTTTAAACGTTTTGGACGACGAAACAGCATGCTTTCACTCAAACTACCATGAAAACGCATTTTTTTCGTCATCTTAAAAGGTCAACACTAAGGCGCTACAGGTCATTTTTGCATGTCAGGTGTTATTTTCATTTTCTTTTTTTATAAAAATTTTAATAATCTTGAGTAGGGAGGTGTAAGCATATCGATCATTAACCTGAAGCCTTACTCAGTGGGATCCACTGAACTTCTACCAATTGCCTTAACTATTCCTCCTATTTTAAGAATTGCAACAAATTGTTTTAAAGATGGAGGATCAAGCATGGTAAGGTCGATTAGCAGTGAAGTTAGCTCTGATGCAGCACCAAGGACCACGTCTCCCTGGAACTAACCAGTCTTATATTGGATTGCAGGGGGTAAGATTTCTCAGGTTAGCCTCTTGGACTTGCAGACTGCTCGGTTAAAAAATTTCAAATGTGACCAGATTTCGGTTATGTTTTTTTTTAGACAAATTGATATCATAACTGTGCTATCTAAAAATGACCATATCGTACAGTAGTACAGCATATTATCTTACATTATTTGTAGATATAAAGTATGCACTGTGTTTATTTACCTACCATTTGTTGGAAAAGATTAACATTGGCCTGTTTGTAATTTTTTCAAACATTTCTCGTATTTCATACGTACACAATTTTTTGAAAAAAAAAATCGCAATAAATTTTGGTGTTAAAAAGCGTTTTTTTAACACCATTTGTACTATTCTTTTAATTATTTTTTTCCGAATGACAAAAACCATCGATTTATCGATCACAGCATTAACTCATGCAATGTATCAAAATAATATTATAAAAAGACATAGTAGGCTGATTTCTTCTATTCAACACGTTCAATTATTTCCATGAACATCTGCTTTTAGTTTAACAAAAGTTCGATAATTTATCACCCATAAATGTAAAATATTATAGGAGTTTTACGTTAAGTTAAAATCAATATTTTAGGGACAAAAAAGAACCCCGAGCATATATAGCTGTGCTATCCTGCAATTTTTAATGTAGAACTAAATCTGGAGCCGCTTTTTACTTAAAAACATCATTCCTTAACATTCTGTTGATAATTATAATCATCATAGTTTTAATGAATGTCGTCATCAAAATCTGTGTGGCTGACGTCATCAACATAAGTTAATAACTGACCTATCATCATCAAAATTTAAATAAATTGTGTCATTAATTTATAAAGTATTACAACTGTAGTATGGAAAAAATATTATACGAGCTGCGCAAACAATTAGTATTACAGCGACATTGCATATGTAGCCTACTGAATTTGTTGAATTATAACTGAAGTTAAAGAAAACAGTTCTTTCACTAAACCTTGATAGACTTATCCTTGAGTTAGCCTACTATTCACACTTATCTAAAACAAATTTCTCAATTAGGAATGTTGATATTTATCTTCAACAATGGAGCTAATCACCAACAACAATGA
Source organism: Megaphyllum sjaelandicum (assembly GCA_034698745.1). NCBI lineage: Eukaryota > Metazoa > Arthropoda > Diplopoda > Julida > Julidae > Megaphyllum > Megaphyllum sjaelandicum. The sequence goes on from JAQGBX010000862.1 coordinate 8,294, forward strand.
ATTACTTACGTGAATAATTAACAGTTTTTGATTTTATTATTCCCCAGGAAGGTTTGAAGAATCGACATAGATATCAGTCGTAATGGTTACTAAAGCCATATACTGTATAGGCCTATACTTATATCTACTGTACACAATAAAGATGTGGTCATGGTCACTATACAGAGAATTTTACAAAGAAAAAACAATACACTAAAAAGTGGCGAACATATTACAGGTGGTCACTTTTCCAGGTTTTACTGTATTTGAAAATTGGTGTGGAGTTCGGCCAAAATGGGGTTAATCCCTATAACTGACCAATTATAGAAGCTACGGTATTGGAGATGTCAGGTGGTCTCGATAAGGTGAAGGGATGACCAACACTGGCACAGCGACGCATATCCTGACAAAACTGGTCGAGTTTAAGACATAATAAGTTAGTTTATCGCATTTCCCGTTTGAGTGTGAAGTGTGAAATTATGCGTGATTTCTGGTCATCATCATCATCGATTTCGCTCGTCATTGATCTCGCTAAAAACAGGTAAAGCCAATATCAAATTACTCGATTTCTGTAGCTAGTTAAGTTTTATTTTAAAAAAAAGTTAAGCGTCTTCTGCATAAGTTTATAAATGACAAATAAGGTGCTGGAAAACCATCGTGGTTCACTAGGCTATAGCGTTCTCGGTGTTAATACACGACTAGTTTCAAACTCAATGTTTTTTTAAAATTTATTGCGTGTTGTACATGTATAGCCATTCTTATCTATCTTTATTCCATGTAAGAACTTGATGCGGTCAGTGCGCATTAGCAGTCAAACATCGAAATGTAAAATATTGATAGGATATTACTTAATCTTTCTACTTCACGTGTTCTTGGACGTTTTTCAAACGCACAATAAATATTAGTTTCCATTTCACCTTGGGAACTGATTTTATTTGCATTTTTTTATCGAGTGGATGTCCGAGTTGGTCATACCCCCTCCCTCCCCATGTCCAAATTCTGTCCGTGACTCAACTTATTCCCCCAACCACCTACACGAGGACGTCCTTTTTCAATGGCCCCTTGTGAAACACGTGCTAGTTCAGCATTTGAAAATTGGGGGTGACGTCAGTGGTATTGCTAATGGGAGGGATGACCAACATCTTCCTCGACCATCCTACTTTGTGTAACAGCGGCTACATGTGGTCAGTCGCACCTGACAAGAGTAGTACATCATTTAATAATTTTTCCAGTAGATTATTATTCACCGCCCTCCTTTTTCGGACATATCCAGCGGCTAATTTTAAACAATGTTATAGCCAAGTGTCCAGCTGTAATCCACATCTTAAGGGCCACTTGAGCAATGGCCTGAAGCTATTGCCCATTGCCCATTGCTCATTTTCATTGCCAATTGCTCTTGGTGTGGATGGGGCTTAACTTTAACACTTCTCATAATCTCCACGGAGGAACAATTTTTGCCAAAGCGTGATGTTTCGGTGCAGCCTCGTATTTTAGCCTTGGGGTAAACCCCCAACTTGGGTCCTTCCTTCCGGATTCAAGAACCGGAAGTCACCGCTCGGGCTTCTGCGGTTTATTTTTGTTTCGGCCACTTTTCATTAGCCCTTGAAAAACAGTATATATTTGTCGTCGACCTAAATTTGACAAAAAGTTGTGGGGAACACGACTTCCATTAGACAATTTAATGTTGTTGTTTTTTTAAGCTCCCTAAAAGACGACATTGAATAAATGATGCCACAGGAAAGTCAGATACATGTTTTCTCAACTCAGCTATTAAATAAAGCGGCTGAAGCTGTCCATCAAGGACAGTTTCCAAGCATCAATGCATATCACTGCGCTCATGTGCAACCAGGAACAAAGCGATTTCTAGAAGTAAGTTTGAAAGAAACCATATACACTTTTATATGGTTAAATTCAATTCCATTTTTTAAAGGATTTTAGAAATGTAGATTAAACAAAACCAAGTGAAATTGAAAAGAAACTAAAACCAAAATTTTCCAAATAACTGCTACTTTTTCATACAATTAAAAAGTGCAAAATCCCACTAGTCATAATAAAATTAAAATATTTAAAAATTATTAAATCTGCCTTTAAACAGACGAAAATAAGTGTAATGCTTTTTTCAAAAACTTTGCAATTTCCCCTTGAACAGATATGTTGAAGTCAATTTACAGTGGAAGCTGCTTAATTCGATCAAGTTGGTTCCAGCGATTTTGCTCGATATAAAGGATGAATGTCAAAAAAAAAAAAAAAAAAAAAAAAACGCGCTAAACATTGACCTCATGAAAATAATTTGCTGGTTTTTTTTAAAAAAAAATACAAATATTTAATCGCAAATATGTACAAGTGTATTTACATAGGTTTAGGTAGTGTTTGCTGCAACGGCTGAAATTTGATTTTCTAAATTACGCAGAAAATACATATGAGTATAGCTGATGCTTTAGATGCTTATCACCCTGGTCTAAGGATTAGTAAGGATTAGTACAGCTCTTTAATACTAATGTTGGTACTGTTTTAATAACTACCATTTTTAAGACACTGTATGCTAATAAGTTAGTTTGGATAGCACAGTGGATAACATGATGTCCCAATAGATGGTAGGTTGTAGGATCGAATCCAGGTAAAGTCCAAGAAAAATTTAGAAATTTAGAGAGTCTGTACATGTTATATGCAGATAGGATTCGTGCATTAAAAGTCTACAGGCTATTAATTTGCTTTATTAATTTAATATTGCAGCTATATATACTGATATCAGTATGATCTACTTATCCTACTGATCAGTAATTCCAAATATATAAGTACAGTAAATACTAATATCAGTATAGAAAAAAATCGCACGTTTGTGTTATGTAAACATGCAGAAATTTCATCGAATTGAGCAGCTTTCTAACATAGGGCAGTATAGGAAAAATCCGTTCTGCAGGTTTTGATCGAATAAAATGGCTGATCGGATTAAGCGGCCTCCACTGTATACATATACTTTGCTATACAAATGTTTGTGTAAAACATCTTCTATTGATAACAAGATTTTGTCACCATCAGTAATATAATGAAACTAGTGTATAATGAAAAACTAATTTTGACTTCTCGCATTTCTTTCAGCATCCCGATTCTTTAAAAAGCCAGAAATTAAATCGCCAAAATCCAGCATTTGGTAAAACCTACATGCGTAGTCCAATGGGTAAAAATGGACCTCAACAGCAGTATCCGATGCGTCTAAGGCAAACTCAGCATCCAGGAATGGGATCAGGGCAGCCACAATATGATCAATATCCCATGAGGCAGCATCAGAGTGGAGGACCACAGCCCAATAGTCATTTAACGAATGCATTGAGTCCTGTAAATCAAACACCTGGAATGCCTCAGCCACCTCGCACTGGTAATTATTAGACATCCTTTATCCTGCATGTTGAAAAAATTACTATATGCATACTCAACTGCATACAAAATATTACCATTTGAATTTGACTTATATAATACTGCACACAGCAATAAGAATTATTAAAACCAATTACTTTATTTTGAACTACATGGTGCTCGTTACAGTATGATTAAAATAACTGAGAACATTATGTAAGAACTAAGAATAAAAACTCGAATGGGGAAAAACCATTAAAAAATATATTAATACAAGACATTCATTTAAACGCAATTTTTACAGATATGAGATTTGACAAAATTTTAATTTCTTTAATTTCAGGTGTAAAGGTTCCTGATGAAAATTTAACCCGCCAGCAAAGGCAGCATCGAAAGGAGAAGCTGGCTCGCATACAAAATATTTACCAGCTGTTGTGGCCTGCTCTGCATCAAGCTTCTCCATCAAGTGACTGTGGTAGTATGGGACCTGTTATAGGAATGATGAGTAATCTCCCACAAGGCATGCTTCAAGGTCAAGGTGGACCGTTGGAGCAACATATTAGCTATATGATCTTGAAACATGGACAGCACAACATGATAATGGGGTCTGGCAATGTTTCAAACTCTGGAGATGGGCCTCGGGGACATTTGCAGCCCAATATGTTTCCCAATCACTCCTCAATGACAATGATGTCCGGGTCTGGGCCAAATACTGATGGAAGCCATGATTTTTGTTCCACTAATCCAATGGGTCCTACTCAGCAGCAGCCTGCAGAGCACATGATGATGTCCCAACAGACTAGCATGACACAAGCTGATTTCATGGCCTTACAGATGGAATGTTATTATCGGCTAGAACAGTTTTTTGAAGAAATGAGGGTGCGCTCCTCACCACGCTTTCTTGGTCCACCCCCACCTTATCATCAAACCCAAAAATAACCAAACCCTTCCTCAGCAAATGCTATCGGAGCTAGTCGTCCCCCGCCACCATATCCATATTCCTCGCTATCACTGTCATCACCGCGCATGTCCTCAGGCCTTCCATCACCTGCTGGTGCTACTCTTTGATCTTAATCATCGGCCAGCAATCCAGTTGTGCCACATCCTTCCTCCGGATCTCTCCATAACACTCCAATGAATTCTCCAAATCCACGCCCTCTCAATCTGAACAACCCTGCATGAACGCTTGCATCAGTAGGAGCGATTTTTCAGAGTCTAAGTTTGCAGCCCAAATGAGTCAAGATGGAAACACTCACACGACGAGTGGAACTGGAGCAAGTTCCACAAGAGATATGAATTTTCAAATGTTTGCTGATGACTACAACGATGCTGATAAGTACAGTACATGTACACTCTCTATGAAAAGGCAGAGCTAAACATAAAAAAGGTCTCATTGCACACTGATTAGTGTGAACATTTTCTGAATTTCGATAGTGAGACCTTAAAAAAGAAGTTGCTTAACTTGAATCTATGTATGCTTTATGTTCTTCTTCATTTAAATTTTCATTTAGACTGGCGGTGTGGATTATATTAATTGGAGGGAGCTGCAGTTTTGATTTTATTCATCCATAATTTTTTTTTGGATGAAGACATTGCAATCAATATTGATGATTATATTTAAAACAAATTTTAAGTTATACTTTAGTATAAAGTAAAAAAATCTCGGCAACTTATAATTAGAAATGTAGAGTATGATGATAAGCGTTTTCTAATTTTTTTCAACTCAGGAACTTTTCAACTCAGGAAAGGCAACAGCAGCAACATAGTGCTCAAAGATCACACAAGTTCCATCTTCTCAACAAATACAGTATCTGAATACTTTTGATGACCAAGAACTGATCATTCAGAAACAGCCAAATACGAGTTTACAAGAACCAGTGCTGATATCTGTTAATGGGTAAGCGTTTGAATACCTTTTTTGCCTTGTTTTTAATCTTCAGTCATTTCGAATAAAACCAGTGGAATTAAGGGTTAACTGACAATTTGAATGTGCAAATGTTTTTTTCCTAATATGCACAGATTTAAGCTTGCAAATATTCAGTTCTCTAAATATATTCGTAGATTTAATTGTTCTTGGACACAAGTTTTAGTTTCATATTGCCAGTATGAATTTGCATAACCCAAACAACATTTCTTGCGATTTTAATTTGCCATTTCTCATTGGCATAATTAATCATTTAGTTAATCAGACCCACCTTGGGTCAAGCATCAAGAAATTCTATAATTCAAAATCTTAGAATACACAAGGACATAATTGGCAATCGTTGAATACTAACTCAAACTACCATAAAAGCGCATTTTTTTCGTCCTCTTTAAAGGTCAACAATAAGGCGCTTCAGGTCATTTTCGGCTAGTACAAGAATAATAAGATGGGTCTGATTAGCTAAGTGGTGAATTGGTAATGAATGCGTGTGAGGTGTTATTTTTATTTTGTTATTTATAAAAATTTCAATAATCATGAGTTGGGAGGTGTAAGCATATCATTAACCTCAAGCCTTATACTCAGTGGGATCAACTGAACTTCTATAACTATTCACTTAACTATTCCTCCAATTTTCAAAATTGCCACAAATTCTTCTAATTATTTATCAGAATTTTAATGAAGACGTCATCCTCATAATTTAACAAATAACGTCATCACCATAACTTAACTGACCTATCATCAACATTTTAATAAATTGTCTCATTACTTTATAAAAAAAAAGTTACATGTAGCATTGAAAGATACTATACGAGCTGCGCAAACTCATCAGTATTATAGCAACAATGTACATAAACTGAATTTGTTGAAGTTGAACTAACTGAAGTTAAGAAAAAAGTTAAGAAAAAAGTTCTTTCACTCAGCGTTGATGGACGTATCCTTATAATCCTTGAGTTATTATTCTCACTTATCTAAAACAAATTTCCCATTTAGGGATGTTGATATTTATCTACAACAATATAGATAATATCAACAACATTTATGAATTATTTACAGGAATAATTAACACTTAATTTTATTATTTCTGGAATTTTCAAAGACATACAGTACTTTTAGTTAAAAATTCCCCGGGAAGGTTTGGAAAATCGATTCCGATATCTCTCGTAATTATTACCATATATAGCCATATACTGAATATACTGTTATCCAGTTATGTCTGAAAATTTCCAGTCCAGTCCGATAACATGTACTTGTTTATATTATTATCGTTACTTCTGTGATACACATTTGCACATTTAAAAATTACATTATTAGCAAAATGTGTCATCTTCATTTTTTTTAACTAAAATAAATAGATAAATTCACAAACTTTTCTTATAAGGAACGCGACGTTTCATTGATTGATTCGATTTCAAATTTCTTCCGTGTTTAAATATTTTTTCAAAAATTAACGAAGAAATACAACGCATTTTTTTAAGTTTAAGAAGAAAGCGGACGAAATACTGGTAAGTTGCTGGTAAGTTTTTCCTAATTCATGAGTTGCTTGCACGGTTGCACTAATTGTTATTCAAACCCTATATAGGTTGTTTCTAAGGGTCGCATCCAGCAACAAAATGCCACGGTGTCAGAAGTACAATCACAATATATCATCAATTGGCAGTATAACTAAGTTGTACTAATGCTCTTACCTTAGTGAAGATGTCTTCAATGCCCATTTGCATCATTGTCTAGCTCTGAATCATATCATTATATCACTGGGATTCCGGGCACACTGGAATCTTGTTACCCAGCATCTCCAATTAAAGATGTTGATAGATCCAAGAACTGTTGTCAAAGTCAAAGGTACCGCACACATTACACGAATAATTTTCCAAGTTTTTTGCAAATCCTACAAATATAAAAGTATTGCACATCTTAGATACATGTACAGTATATCTAGCAGGGCTTAACTAAACCTCGGTTTCTAAACCATTAATGGTAGCATCAGTTTGGTGCCAGTTAATCAATACCAAAACTCTGATAAACATGATTAAACCTATTTTATGCAATTTATTGCCAATTTTGGAGCAAAATACCATTACATAAATACGATAGTATAGACAATTGCAATAAACTACATCGTGTCAATTATACTTTTTTGACCAAACCTGCACTGCAAGGCTTTTCAGGAAGTTCCTGAATCAGTGGGGAAAAAATTACTTTGACTCACGAATGAACGATTTAATTGTTTTCATTTTAAGCAAAACATAAAATATAAGAATTTAAAGTTTTGATTATAACACAAAAATGATATGCAAATTACAGCTGTACTTAGGAAAATAAACTATATTCACTCATGGCTAATGATGCAATCGTTCTCTATACTGTGATGCAATTCAAAATATCGAGTAATATGACCCAAGAGCATGTTTTACCTTGTAGCATTGTCAACTTTGCATTTGTAACCGTATAGATACTCAGACGAAAGCTTTGCAGAACGCTCTTTAGCAGTCGTAAAGTCGCGTTTAAAAAATCAACGTGTTAATCAGTTTATAGGTTTATAGGTTCAAGGTTCGCGATTCGCAAAGCTTCTGTGTAAGTGCCCCTACATGTATATACTGTACATAACGTTCGTAATATAAATATAAATATTTAACGCAGAAAGCATTTAAATTACTACAACCAATGCAAATTGAATCTAATTTGGAAAATAACATTTTCACGTATATAATTTCATAGCAAAATCAAATCCAATAAATAATGTATTTTTTATTTTCTCTTTAGCCAGTTTCCCTTTCTGCTATCAAAATGCGACTACAATTGTAATTTTTTTAGCATCTTTTAAAAAGTAAATGGGTTTTCCCCGTGACTTATTCCCATGTCCAGAACAATGAACTTGACCTTATCTTAAAAGTTAAGAACCGCCAATTTTAGAAATTCCAGGACAAACCACTCAAGGGCCCAGATCAGCACATTTCAAAACCTGTAGAAAGGAATGGTACATTTTTTTCAAGGCAAGTGGTCCATTTACACAAAATGTCCGGCGTTGTTTATGTATTCGATAAATTCATGTAAGACATGAGTTATTTTTGCGCTGGAAAAATTGGAGATAACTTAGATTAAGTGTACATTATTTCATATAAAATCGCCAGTTGATTAATATTTTCAGAAATTTCTAAGATGATTAAACCCTTCAAATATTCTTAAATATAAGTGTAAATAAATAAAGTTATTAAAGAATTTTCAAAATATTACCAACAGACTAAGTTAGCTGAAATAGTGTACACTATAGAGACAATATTTCCAGCATAAAATTAAATTTAAAATATTGTTAAATATAAGTGTAAATACATAACCTTAGTAAACAATATAATGAGTAATATGATGTGTATACAATCGATAATCAGTCACTGCCTGTCGAAAATATGTCATACTCGAGTACGTCGCAACCAACATTCAACATTGCATCTCGCAGAAAACTTGCACATGGGGGACCGCGAGAAAATTCTAAAAAATACTTTAGGGAACACGCATTTTATAATAAAGAAATGGTGATACTAATATTATCAAAAATAAATTATTAAAAAATATTATGCTGTTGATAATAGATTATTACGCGGTATAACTTTAGAAGAAATTAATCACAAAAGCAAAACATTTTTAAATCCGGTTACAATAATTATTTAACGACCATTTAAATAATTAAACTTGTATGGAAAATTCAATGAACATGCATGCGTTACCATGGAAAATCCTACAGCGTTCTCGTATTTCTAGCCATAGGGTAGCTAACGAACAACCAAAATCTTTTTTTGGAACATGTGTTACTTACATCGTTTTTTAGGAATGTCCATACACCTGGTCAGATAGAAGATTGCAAAAAGTGGAACAAGAAAACTAGGAGCGCCTTCAAGGCATTGACCCTTTATGTCCACCCCAATGCTGGGGTGGACAAGTTCTCATAGGGTAGGTAACGAACAACCAAAGTCTTTTTTTTGGAATCGCCTTCCAGACTTCAAACTGTCTTTAACAAAGACATTAGTCAATTCGTGTTACTCCAAACATAGCCTTTTCCTCAGTTTTACTAAATTCTCCTTTATCAAAGTTCAGTTTGCTATATCTTGAAACCCATGCACATCTGGGAGCATATGAGCCTATTTTAGGATTGGCAACAACAACTCCAAACTTCGGTTGAAACCTTCATCTATATGAGCATAAAGTTTAGGATTGGCAACGAGAATTCCATCGATCGGTACGAAGGTTAGCATAAATATTCAATTACTAAGCATGTTTTTACAATTAGTCTTGAATGAGTTAAGTTTGAGGGGTCAAAGTGGCATAAAGCGCCCGCGCTGGGCTGGAATCACCTGTCCTCGTAGAAACAAACCAGAGCCATGAAAAAGACAATGATTACCTGTGATTACTTGTGTGTACAGTATACATGTATCAACGCAAAAGTACGAGTTAAATGTACGCGAATTGAGTATAAGTTGCGATTTTTATAAAGGAAAAAAAGATTACTTTGAAATCACATCGAAGCAGAAATCGTCTACTTTTTGATCATTAAACCAAGTTATCCATTACATTTAATGTCCATATATTTTTTAAACTGTATTTATTTAGTTGTGAGAATTAACAATATAAAACAAGGACTATTAAAAATACCGGATTTTTTGTGAATAACTACAACTCATGTCGGGCTTTTAATTTTTGGATAATTATTCAGACAATAGTTTTAGGATAGCGGAAGTGGACCCGTTAACGCTATGTTATTTCTTTGAGGTCTTCAATAGCGTTAAATTTTACCGGAAGACAGTGTTTCAGGCAGACTTGGGCAGTAATTGAGTAAGTTACTATAACCATGCTGTCACAAGAAAGAAACTTACATGGTAATGGTCAATACTATTGACATGAGTAATGATGCCGCAATCAAAGTAGACAGTATGCTATTGACGGGCCTAGGGGCAGCCTGCAATTCCGGAAGTCTAACAACTTTAGCTTTTAATTATTCTTTGGCAACTCTTGTATTTTAATGCCCTCCCTTCCACTGTCCATGAAAAATATACATGTATATCCTTCCTATAACCACCTCACCTAAACGTATTTTTTGAACGCCCCTCGGGCCCACCCCATTGATATGGACAAAAATCTAGGGCAACCTGCAAAGCTTACTGTAAAACAACTTCATGTGAAATTTGCATTGATTTCCGGAAGTCTGGCAACCTTAGGTTTTAATTGTTCTTTGCTGGCTATTGTATTTTAACGCCTAGCTCCCTTTTACTGTCCATGGCTTAAATATTCTTCCTATAATCCCCAACACCTGGACGACCTTTTTGAACGCCCCTCCGGCTCTCCCCATTGATGTATGCCGTAATGAAGATACATGTACATTATTTGCTAATTGTCAAATTTGTAGTCTGGAATTGGGGCGCAATATGCTAAATTAGGGAGCGCTCTTTTTTAGGCCAGAATAAGGCAACCAAGAATATGCGCCCCAATGATCGCTGACGGCATGCTTATGGGTACTTGCACAACAAAACTTTTAAAGTAAGAATGCTACTTTTCGTACCACCAGCGCCAACCAGCGGCACACAATTGGTAATGCATTTAAATTACCAACTGTTTTCCCGCTGGTTGGCGCTGGTGGTACGAAAAGTAGCATTCTTTAATACTTTAAAAGTTTTGTTGTGCAAGTACCCTAACAAAGACAACAATTACAAAAAAAAAAGCCTAAGTACATGTAATGATGCCAAAATCCGAATTTTCAGCATTACTGCCCATCATGTCAGTTTTTTCACCCTACACGATCATTCTTGCTGTCACTCAAAAGGTATTCACAGCACATCAAAGTTGTGAACATCAAAGTTGAGAACATCAAAGTTGAGAACATCAAAGTTGAGAACATCAAAGTTGAGAACATCAAAGTTGTCGATCGATCGTCACACCTTTAATCAGCATTTTTCGGACAATTAATCAACGTATAATCGTATAGGTAATCAACATTTTTTGTACATTTTCTCTTGTGTGGACGAATACTATGTACATAAACCAGTAAACCACGTAAAAAGACATGCTTGTTTAATTATTAAAATGTACCTACCGGTACTACCGAGTTCATTACCCTGGTATGATGATGTTGTTTAATGTGGAATTGCTGCCAAATAATTGGCACTTTTCGCGAAAATTTACTTCCACGTCACACAAGCAAAAATGTGCATAAATTGATTTCCGATAATTAGGTTTCAAAGGTTGATAATACACAACCTTGGAAAATTATACTTCGACAAACGCCAAGTCCGAGAATTCATGCAGTCACGCGCGCAAATAGGCGGCATTGAAAATGACCTCAATATTGCAAAACATTACAAAATCCCCAAAAAGTCAAATTTCTTGTCTAATACTGGTGATATTAAACAAATGTCTAATAAGTCTATTCCATCAGTCAATTTAAATTGTCGTAAACCAACAGTTAGTTATCTAAGAAAAAAATTTCCCAACCACGTTTTTATTTTTTTTAATTCCCTTAATATAGCCTACTGTACATCTACAGTATTATACATTAAATAAAAGATATCTCTGAAACATTCCAAGCAATTAATACTTAAGTTTTAAAACAATACCATTATAAAATAAAAAAAACTGACTACACTTATCACATATCACTATTTATCATATCAGAACATTTCATACATTACCACATGGTCAACGAAACAATTTACATTTTAATTTGATGCAAAAGAGTTAATATACTGTAAGATAACTTTTTTGTATAAAATTATGTCTTGCATGTTTCTTTTACTTCTTCTACCATTTGATTAAGTTAAAATGCATGAAATTCACATGGACAATAACATGTTCATAAGTACTTGCTTATCATTTACAACACGTACGTTAAAAAGTACTTATCATTTACAACACGTAATGGTTTATATTTTTCATAATAAGGCGTTTTCAACATGTTATCTAATTCTGCAGTGTACACAGTTTGAAAAAAAAAATCTAAATGTCCTGATAAGGATACGATCGACATAAAAATGTTCAATGTTTTGACGTCGAGATTTTTTCCTAAAAAACAATCTATACAGGGTGGGCCACATGTCTGGGCCTCTCATATCTTTTCCACCTCAGATGCTATATGTGCTTATCAGTAAATATATATAGGGTGCATGTGATGTGAGGACTCTAGAAGCCATGTCAAACTTTACAGTGCACTTCAATTTCATGGCGCATGCGATTTTAAACGCTAAATCCTAGGAGATAGAACAAATCCTCGAATTATAAAGTGGGTCAGCGTTGCATAATTAGTGCAATAGTAGTGCTTGTGACATTTATTATTGCTCGCATATCTGACAACGTACATGTACTTGGTTTTTGGCTGATGTGGGCATCCTTGCATATCATCTATGCAAGCACGAAATGCTACCACCAAGTCATCAGAGGCTGGTCAATTGTATAATTGAATGCATTCAAGGCATGTCCTGCTTTACTGTATGAAATCGGGTAAAGGGAATCACAGCGAGATCAGGACATGACTTGAATGCATTCAATACAATTGGCCAACCCCTGACGACTGAATATTAGCATTCCTACCGGCCTTGCAAGGATGCACACAGCCAAAAACCAAGTACGTGGTCAGATATGCGAACAATAATACATTGTAAATGACACAAGCACTATTATCGCACTAATTATGCAACGCTGACCATCTTTCGCATTCGAGGATTTGCTCTATCTCCTACGGTTAAGCATTTAAAATCGCATGCGCCATGAAATTGACGTGCACTGTAATGTTTAACATGGCTTCTGGAGTCCTCACATCACATCCTATTCACTGATGTAAACATTTTAATTAGCGCCTCAGGCGGTAAAGATATTTGAGAGGCACAGACATATGCCCCACCCTTTTATACCCAGGGAACATTCTCCTTTACTCAGATATTCAGCCAAAAATGTTAGTTTTGAATTGCAACTTTTCAATTCGTGAATATCAATTCGTGAACACCTAACCCAACTCCGCTTAACCATGCCTAGAGACATGAAGGTCTCAACTAACGATAGCTTGCTACAAGAACTGTACCTTTCAAAACTAGCCGAACCAAACCTTTGGTATTTCTTCAGAATTGCAAAAGCCTATCATAAATTGTCATCGAACTAACTAGGATAATAAACAAACGTTGTAACAATATACTATTTGTCATGTTTGTTTTTTTACTTTATTTATTTACTCATTTATAAAAAAATATTACAAGACTTACTAAAACCAGTTAGCCATGCTAGCTCCTTGATACTGTTTTTGTCTCTCTCTGAATAAAACTAAAATAACCCTTGATGATTTTATCATCGCATCATGATTCTCATGCCCAAACATATAGAACATGTATATACAAGGGCCTAAGATTTTTTTACATAGTTATTATAGGTCTATTTTAATAGACCTATCATTTCAATTTAGGATTAGGAACCCTCTATTTTTAAGAAATTTGTTGGGATCCTAAACCGGGCGAGACGACTGTAATAAGTAACGTCGCGATAATAATGGAACACCGACAGAAGCTTAACGAATTGTAAAATAATTCGTGTAAAACGAATGTAAAATAAATTCATTTGTTTATAAACACCGATAATTTAGTGCAATTTTTTTAAACCATTGAGAATGTTTAAATATTTTCCACATGACTTTATATAGTATAGCTGGCAAAATACAAATCATACAGATTCTGCATGAGTTTGTTTAATATTAACAGCTTTATAATATCTATTTTACGTTCATTTTGCTTCAACTATGCATGGCAGATTGTGTTTCACATTATCCCACAGTATATGAGGTGAACCATTATGGTCACTTCTGTTGGTTCCTTTCATCTTCTTGAAACCACGGTACTGCAGCCCTTCTAGTGAAGTAGAAATATCGCAGCAATGTGGACCATTGCCTGTGATCAAATCCAAACGAAAACTAGCATAAATCAAATATTGAAATATAAATTAAAAACGGCAAACCGTTTGTACACAAATCGTGGAACATTTTGCACATTTTTACTTGGAAAAAGTGAGCTTTTGGTAAATTTTTATTCTGAAAACGTGGAACATTTGGAAAATTTAAGCTCTAAAAACGTGGAACTTTTTGAACATTTAAACTCAGAAATACATTTTAAATCAAAACACTTAAAAATGTCTAAAAAAGTCAAGAAGAAATTACTTATTTTGAAAAAGTCAGGGAAATTCATCATATAGTCATGTTGTCACAGTCCAAAATTATTGCTTTATTTAATTAGTTCAGGGTCCATTTGCCAACTTATTTAAACTTTCCGAGAACAAATTTTCAACAATTTCAGAGGACACATTTACACAATTTTCGACAATTTCAGAGAACAACTTTGCAACGTTTTTCAGCAATTTTCACCTATTCCGAGGATAAATTTGCCAAATTTTTATACTTTTTTAAGAACACCTTTACAGAGTTTTTTTACCAATTCCAGAGGTCAAATTTTTAAAAAAACTCCATCTTTTTCGACGACAAAATTGCAAAATAATTAGATCTTATTCAAAGTTAAATTGGCAATTTTTTCGACCTTAACCAAAAGCGCGTGGGCGCTCTATGGCCCGTGTTGCCCCCTGCGCCCTTAAACACTTATCACCAAACAAACAACCAAAAAGCAAAATTGCAAAACTTTCCTCGTTATCATATAGTACAAATTTGTAACAGCTTTCGAAATGTTTAGAATGCAATTTGTTGTTTTTTCACTTGAATTTTAAGGAAAAACAGAGACCAAAAAATGACGTCTTTTTGTGATGTGTTTTGGAGTGGTCATTTTCGGAGAAATAATGACCATAAAATGACGTCTTTTTCTGACGTGTTTTGGAGTGGTCATTTTTCGGATAAAAAGTGTCAGAATAAGTGTCAGCTTGCTACGTGGGTTGTTAATCATTATTTGTTTTCTGAAAAATGACCAATTGGCAAAATATATAGGCATTTGTTCTTTTTGCATTCACAAAAAGAATAAAATAAGGTTAAGGATTCCTCCATTGCATCAGATGTAAAGCTTAAAGAAAACGCCCGAAAAATGAGCCTACACAAATTGGCAGGTACACTTTTAATTGCATTGGTATATATTTTTTAACGTAAAGTAAAAACTCGATTTTATGGCCTAATTGATGCAAGGGGTGTTTCATAAAATCGAAAATTTCAGAGAATCGAGTTAGACATTCAGAGCAATAAAAGTATAGTAGAAGTATTTTATCACATTACGTGTTCATGTTATCACTTTTGTTGAGCAGGTTTGAATAAATCATGAAATCATGAATCTTCTTCCATTTCACCATCTTTATTTTTTTTGTCAAAGTTAAATCCCTTATTTTTTTAGTTGAAATAGCTTGACTACTGCTACGAGCAGGCCTCAAACATTAAGGTACCCTAATGTATTTAATTAATTTTCCCAAGGTTGAGGCCTGCGCCAGCCAAAAAACGCACGGTGTGGTTGGCAGTAGCCTTTTTTTATAAAACAGAGTTTTCATATAATAGAGGATCATAAAATCGATTTTTTTTACTGTAATTTGCAAGTCTACATACTTTTCAAGCTATATATATACATGCACTTTGGCGACTGCTTTCACTGTGAAAAAAAGCAGTTCATCTAGCTGAAAATGGCGATTAATTTTCACTGTGAAAACGAAGCAAATTCAAAGTTTACAACAGCTTTCAATAATAATAGTGCTTAGTTTTTAAGGTGAAAACAAAGCGAGATGAAAACGTATATAAAAACTTACAAGCAAACAAAACAGATTACAATAAAAATTAAAAATTACCTGCCAATGATTAGATGTAATCTAAATTAGCTGTTAACTTATTTGCTAGATTTTTCTCACTTTGCATTAAAATTATTTTGAACTGTTTATTCCTAAATAAAAGGTAACCTTACATTCTCTTTTCATCTACAATCCTTTGTAGCAAGATGACCAAGAAGTGACAGCTGCAAATGATACCAGAAAGATGATAGTTATCACCAAAATAACTACACTATTTATTAATTTGCGAAACAATTTTCTAGTCAAAGAACTCGCCATTTCCTGGTCGTAAAGATGGAAGTTTTTTGGTAAGAAAACCCTCATTTATTGAAAATAAAATCTCATTTATCGGTAAAATTAACGTCATAAAGATTTCAATTTCTGGTCTTTATGATCAGAAATTGAAATCTTTAAAACCAATGAATGAGGGTTTTTTTTAACAAAAAATGACGTCTTTTTGACCAAATAAATGACGTCATTTTTTCGGCATTTTTTAAGTCATAAAAGACGTCATTTTTTGGTCAAAAATAGGTCATTTATGACTTAAAAAATGACCAAAAAATGACCAAATAGTAGGGACATAATGACGTCCTTTTTTGGTAATAAATGGCGTCTTTTTGACCAAAATTATGACGACTTTATGACCAAAGAAAAAAAAAGAAATGAAATGACGTTACCATTTCAGCATTGAAATAGTTGTAAAAACCCAGTTAACGTTCGAAGTGAAGTTACACTGTTTAAAGTCCATTAATATCGCATTACATCAACCAGATCGAAGCAGCCTAAGAAGTCTGGGAAATCTTTAATACCTGCCATCGGCCGTCATGGCACAAATGCCACATCAAGAGAAGCAAAACATCGATTTCAAGTTCGGCCAAAGAAGGGATGCAACGACAAGAAACTTGACAAATTGGATTACGTGGGCTTGATGCAGCGTCGGAATACATTTTTGACACTTGTCATAAACCATGACAACTACATGTAACCGGACTGGAAACGAACTGTTGTCTCTCCAAGCTTCATCATGGCTAATGTGGAAATCTTCAATGCTCTTTGTGCTGTCGCTGTGTATTCTGGCAGTTATAAAATGCAAGGAAACAGGTCAGTTGGCGTGACAAAAGTCAAGTGGGACCGAGGAAATAATAGTTGAAAAAATAGCAACATTTCAAATTGTACTGTTCATAGGCCTATAGTACATGTAAACTACACATATTTCTAACTTTTAATCATTCAACATGTTCGGGCAGATAACGTGGTTATGCAAAGTTCAGTAGGAAAAGTGAAACTTTTCACTTGCCCTATTTTAGATAATATTCTCCCGCCTAAAATAACCCAATTAAATAATTGTTAAATACGACATTCATGTTTAACCACCTTACGACCATTGCTTTATAATTCCTTGAATAATGTAAATTATTTAAAAATAACAAACAATTATAATGGCCAGGTTTCAGACGCATTTTTAGTTTTCAACAACTCAATTTTCTTCCAAGAAAACGTCCCATTTTTATTCAAATAACACTTATTACAATTTCGATTGTGTTGTATTGGAATTCAGTTCCTAAAAATTTTTATTGTGATAAATTTCTAAAATAAATTATCAAAATTCTAGCCAATTTACATGTAAAGTACATGTATCTATAGAACCTAGATATTTATACATGTATTTTAAATAATTGACACTATTTTGAGTCTACAATTAGGAAGCATTCTTTATCACATCGAATTCAAAATGAATTACAATTCTGACAAACTTCTCTGAGAAAACAATATCCTATGCATCGATGTTTTTAGAAATTGTTTATATTATACAAATTTGATTTAAACTCATGTAAGTTTTATTTAAGTTACTTATCAAAACTATATTTGCTTGATGTCTCAATCAAGCCTACAGCATCTTATTTAATGTAGCACAAAAGTAGAGAAAATTGGAAAGTCTATAAGCATGAACAGTTTAATCAAGTAAAAAACACGTTTTTTTTAAATTAGTCATTTTGGAGTCGATATCAAGGAAAATCTGTCAACTCATAACTTGATTTTACGTTCCATTGCCTTATTTCAAAAAATTTCATGAATAGGCCTACTGCTATAAGATTTATTTAGCAACTTCGTATCTCTTTCACAGATTCACCGCACCTAGGTGATGTCATGATCAAGGATGGCGTCCAACATCGTGCTTTCCCAAGCAAGCGGGTTGCAGAAAAGAAACCTTGTCAACCCAAATCCAGGGCCAATCTGGAGAAGATTATGGGATCATCCTTCAATACCGACTACATGTCAATCGATAATCCGGAAACGAAAGGCGCGATCAATAAGTATCTCCCTACCGACCAGAAGGACCAAAGCCTTCAGGGCAAGAGGTCTCCGGTAAAGGCCTTTCACGTGCACCAAGGATTTACCAGAATTGTATTCGATGAGCCAGTCACCGACTATTACACGAATCACATGGTGGATACGGAAAAGAACGGTGGTGGAAGTCAAAACCAGAGGAAGACCAAAGACTTTGCCGTGACAGAAACACTTCCTACTGGGCATCACAAACGTCACCACCATGACTCCAGGACAACGCAAGATGGACACGGTGAGAACCTTGCCCAAGTGTCGCAAAATAAAAAATCTGGCCAACGAAATGTGTCCGAAACAAAGGGTCATGCTGGGCGGAACCGTTCATCGGCATCTCTGTTCGACGATTTCGAACAAGGTGAACCTCCTGCTGAGCCCAGCATGGAATCAGCAATGTTGTCCAGTGGTCAGCATGATGAACTGCTAGCATCCGAGAAATTCGTAAAATCTGTGAGTCCTGCGTGTTCTCTGTGGTGCTGCGAGACCCAGATCGTTTGGGAGGACCTTGGCCTCAATTACTTCCCTCGTTTCTTGCGCAGAGAGGATTGCCCCAACAAAAAGTGCTGGTTCGGTTTCTTTCCGTGCCGAACAAAGTTTTTCCCGGTCCAAGTTCTGAGGCGTCAAGAGGACCCTTGTAGTGCAGAAACTAATAAAAGTGAGGAGATTGTCGATAAGGGCATAAGAGACGAGAACTCGTTTGTAACCCCACAGTTTTGGGGACAATGGGTTTTTGAAGACAGGACCATTCCCAACGGCTGCGAATGTCTAATGTACGTGAAACAATATTTCTGTTTTTACATACTGTATATTAAACTCCTATCATCAAAACTAGCAGATACATGAATAAAAGTTCGAATTTTATTAAAAAATAAAAATTACAAAATAATGAAGGCACTTTTGTTGCGAAATTTGAAATACAACTTCATCAGTGATAGTTTTTTGATCAACTTCAGCATCCTCGTCTTGCATTCGGTAGACCTGGGTTCGATTCCCGGGTCGGCTATCTTCGATTGTGGTTTTTCATGGTTTTCCACAATTCCTCCAGGCGAATGCTGAGATAGTTCCTATAGTAAATCGGCCATGACCGTCATCCTATCCTAACCCCATCCCACGTACATTTCTCATTAAAATCCCAAATACGGGAAAATTAATTAAATTGTGAATTTGGGATCAATCAAATTGTATAAGCTAATGATCCCCCCTGCCACATGGTACGATATGTACTGACTGCAGGGTAAAGAATTGAATAGGTTTCTCATATGCAAATAAAATTTGCATGTATGAGAACACGTTAAACAGAAACACTAGAAATAAGCGCGAGTGGATGGGCAATTCGTGTGGGACAATGGTGAGAAGCAAGAACCAATGAAATGTATAAAATTTGAAGCGACAGATTGCCATTCATGTGATTCATGTTATAGTCTCGCTTATCTGAAACACTAAGACTGTAATTGAAAACCTGCCGAGTTTAAGTAAATTCCTAAAAAAAATCCTCCTTACAGATGGCTTTCTTCATTGACTTCCATTTACTGGTTTTTTTCTTCTCCTTTTTCGATTTGTTTTGAAAAGCAACTTTCTCGTGAATCGACTTCATTGATTCGCAACTCATAAGACTAATTGATTTTGCCGAAATTTCTTTAGCAGAGGCCTTATGGCCCTCCTTGCCTGCCTTATTTCTAAAAGGTCGTCAGATGTACGTGCGTTTCCATTGCCAGAAGTAAACCTTTTTCATTCGTACTAGTCCCTTGTGTTATACTGTGGACAATGTTAGAGAGATTAGATAATAATGAAGGAGCCTTGGACTCAATTTGCCACTGCTGTTAGGCTCCATAATTGCCACTGTATTGGGAGAGGCAAAATGAAGCCTGGCTGCTAGACGCTTGCCTTTTGTCCGTGTCCATCAGTCTGCCAATGTTTTTCCCTAGTTGGTTGGATCTTTCACTTAATTCTCTGGAACCCCTAAGTTTCCTGACAAAGGTATTGGTTTAAGCGAATTCCCGATATCAAGCTTGTCAAAATAAGTAAGGATATAAAGTGGCTGACAATAAAATGGACTGCTTTGGCAAAATATTGTGCTGGTATAATGTTATTGCTAAATATAGGATTACATTTTGTAGACTCGAGCTGGGACTCTTAACATGAGTTTTACTATATGTCCAATAGACTCAGGATTCAACTTTCAAATTTGCTTTAACAATTATGTAAAATAAGTTCAACATGATGTTCGGCGATGCACTGTGTAATAATAAAAATATTGCCCTACTTGTTAATGAAATGCATATTTCGATAATGGTGTTTAAGAAAGGGAATAGTCTTTAAAAATCTCATGATTTCCCCATTGTATGTGTGGGTTTGACTTTTCTTTTAAAAATATTCAATTTAAGATGCAGATGCTTGGACTTAGTTTCTAAATGTCTGAACTGTTTTAAATGGTTGAGTAAATTACTAAAACAGTTTTTATAATGCATTTTCATGATCTCATTATGCCATATGATGTAGGCTTACTTAAATGAAGAGCATTTGATTTAGAGATGGGCGAGCTAAACTTGAACTTACATTGGGTTTTCGATTCGAAACGGGTTTTTGGTGTTGAAATTCCGAGCTTGAGCAACTATTTGCGGGAGTTTAATTCCAAGTCGAAAAAAAGCTAGCTCGACTTAAGTTGAGCACGTAGAACGCTGATTTCAGACGCTTACCACTCTGCGTACAACTACAAGGTGAGGCATAAGTCTGTAAAGTCTTGTTGCGCCTGCTTCCTGCAATAGTGCCGATTTTTAGACCTAAATGACGCAAACGCGTCATCGTAAGCTGAATGTTCGAATGTTCCCGAATATTACAATTCGCTTCCATCTCATCACGTTCAGTCCATAAATTATAGATTTTTGTTTATTGTTTGATCAGAAAACAGACTAAGGGTACCTTCACAACGAGAATCTTTTTCAGCCGAAAGCGACTGACATACACTAGCGCATGCGCATTCGAAGAAAATCGAGCCGAGGCAGGCTGAAAGAGTCTAAACTCGGCATGCGCTAGTGTATATGTCAGTCGCTTTC